>QNGE01003125.1:0-92873 GCA_008508345.1 Paragonimus westermani
ATGATGATGATGATGATGATGATGATGATGATGATGCGGATGGTCTGTGGTATTTTATCATAACTTACATTTTCAGGTCGTTTTCTAATATTCTGAGACATGATTGCCAAAAATGATCTAAAACAATTAATCCCAATTGGTCATCGTGATCTTCAGAATGTCAAAATTTCAGTTCATTTCTATTTCCGTAGCCTTCTCAAGTAGATATGGCATAGAGACAACCATAACAATAAAGGAAGGTTGAAATACAAGGTTGATTATCTCCGATCAAAGCTTATTTTGGTGCCGGATCTTATATTAGCTGATTCTTGTATCCCCTTAAATTAGCGGTATGAGGTAATCCGCTAGATGGTCTCGTGTTTGTGACTACTGGATAAATGATATGTATTGTAGAATTTCACTTTCAAAGTCATCATAGCGTTAGCTTGCTATCAGATGTCTTCTTTTTGAAGTCTTGCTCACTTGTCTCCGCTCAACTAACCTAGTTTAGTGTCAAAACCTAAACCTGTGAATACACTATAGTTCACTGTACAAAGCATGCAAGTTCAAGTGTCCCACTATTAAACCAATCTCTGAAAACATTAGCTATTGTACTTTATGCTTTATTTATCTTATCAGCCATGTTAACATGGAAATCAATAACTTGGCTAATATTAATTAATGTGTCGAGATCATTTTACTACGGAGTTAAAACTAGTGGAATTCAAAGAAACACTCACATAACCAATGCTGTAACAGCCAATTTCTTGTGTGAAATGGCGGAAAATTGTGGCGGGCAAATTTGAAGGATTTCTTGTTGAGCGAATCAATAGGCGCCGTTTATGGTAACATATGGCCTATTACATTCGCGAAAGGCCAAATTATCATACGAATCTTGTCCGCTACCATGAAAGTTCCCCAGTGGTTTAAAAAGTATGATGGCAAATTGAAGACTTTAACCCCTTCCAGCTCAGGCAACTTGACTTACGGAGATTGCTTGTCTTTTTCCTGTGGGAGCTCACAACTGATATCAAGAACGTAATTAATAATTGTCTGACTCATAAGACTTACTCCGTCTCTTTTTAGTACGATAGCCACGTTCCAGATGAGTGCACGCGGGAGGTGAAACTATCGTAACGGTTTCAACACTGTCCGGAAAACTTTTCAAGCCAATTACAGATGTACAATCAGGACACCTTTGAGCAGCGCTTACTCCCTACCGCTAACAGCATCTAGGTTCCTGTTTGTTCCGTAATGTTCGCCAAATTTGGAGGTTACTGGCAGCAACCTCAAAAGGCAACGTGACGGAAAGACCCGCTGTGTTCACTCAGTTGACTTATCTTTTTTCCGTCTCTTTTATTCAGAGCCCGAAAGTATACAGCAGTTAGGCCAGTGCTGTTGTGAGCAGCCCACTGACACACCAAAGAGGCTAGCACTTGAGGGGAATGTTCAAACGAACAGTTTTGAAAACAAATGAGAACCCTCTTACGGGTACATTTTGAGTAATCTCCTTTCCTAGAGAGCAGCTTAATCATGCCCAGTCTTAATGTGCGTTTCGTGTAAAGTTCTGAGAAATTCGGTTTTTTCAATACCTGTACAAATTCCATACCTCGTGAAAGTAGTTTGCGGGAAAACGTTTGCCAGTTAGAAGTTGAGGCCCCGCACCTGAAGCTATGCTGGCAATTTCAGTTCACTGCACACGGACTCGATCTTTAGCCACTTGTTGGAGTAGCACATCCGGAACATTCTTCGGTAGGTGAAACTTGTGAAAGCCGTGAGACCCGCACCACTCCGTGTGTTGGCATCCGTGAGAAAACTTTTCCGCCAAACTTTCAAGACCAAATTGGGCATTCAGTTAACTGCCATTCAAACGCTATAGAACATCCAGCAATAACTATAACTCGGTCTTAAACACTAAACACATATGTAGCGTTCGTTACAGGATCATCAAAACAGTTATGAACTGTAACGTCATTGAGAAATAGTGATTACACATTATCGCCGACTATTCTAACTGGTGGGGAGGTGACACTTCCTTTTTATGGTAAAGACAACTTTGTGTCATGAACATGTGAATTGCGATTGAACCGAAACCGGAACCACCAAAATGACCGGCCTCCTGACGATGAGTCCAAAGAATGCTGTTGAGCCCTTTGCAAGCCCTGTTCAAAGTACAACTTCGACATCGCTAAGACCTGACAAGTATCGGACAATGAATCACAGGGAACGAGCACAGCACAAAACTAAAGGACTAGTACACATGTAAACGGGAGTGAGAAAATAATCAGCAATAGGTATTACAATCCTTAAACAATTATGGATCCATGAAATTACACTCACTGTGTCAAAAACTTCAAAAGCTTCTCTGGTCGCTGAAACCTCCTGTTGTTTACTTGACGGTTCGTTCGATAACAACCTGACAAATTCGTCAAAACCCATCTCTCCATCTCCTGTTTTTGAAAGAAATAATTGGGAAGATGTGCTGAAGAAAAATGTGGGCATGGAAATCACCTCTCGGTGTGTCAGGCAACCAGATGAGATTAAAAGGTTGTTCAACCACAAACTAATGAGCACTGTGGAAGATGAAAAGGCGAGAACACACCTAAATACCCTAAAAATAACCGCCCTTGGGTTTTCGGAATAGATACCACGTATCAGGAAGAGTTAGGTTGGATGAGCGTGCATTATCACCGTAATATACCCTAATCTGCCTAATCAGTTTGTGTTGATGACTCCTGAAGAACAAAAACCCTGACATTCGCTTATGAGTATGTGTATCCTAAGGTCATTTCTGAGTCGTAAAGCGGCTGCGACGGACACAAGTTCGTACAACTAGAGAATCTTATCCAATGAGGGGAAAAATTAGGTTGTTTAACCAAAGGACAACAGATAGATAAAGTTCCAGTCTGACAACAGATTTGTAGTACACCGTACTCAGGAAAAACGAGTAGCAATTAAAACTTCGGACTATTTGACAGATCTAAAAGTATTACGTGATGATTGGTCCAATAGGTGTGGAGGTTGAATGACTAAAAATAATTGCCCTTACAAACAGTGGTACCGTTGTTTTGGTGTTTTGTCGAAATTATAATCACCATTAGCTTAACTTCGTTAGCCTAGAATTGAGTTTCTAGCACTGATATTACAGTTGGACAGCATAGTAAGTTCATCAACGTATTCATATTAGGACATACTGGGAGATCTTTCACACTGTAATGTTCTCAATCAACCGTTATATTTTAAGATTTACCTTTGTACATGTTATGTGCGTCATTTTATCAACTTTCTCTACATTTTTGTTTGAAAGCATAAGCGCCGTTTCCGAACTTGACAAATGACAGCAACAGTAAACAGAAGTTTACACGTACGCCTCTTTTCATTTTTCGGTGGACTGTTGGCTAATAAATCACTTGCACGTTGAAACATTCTAGCTTAGACTAACTACCGACCCTTCGACGTCCAACGTTTTGTCTTCTACAACGAGTGTGAAATTATCTATCCAACATCAACTGATTTCACCCTGCAGATGCTATCTTGCTTTGTATATGGTAACTCTTTCAAGCCACTCGTCAGTGAGTCATTCTGTTTTTATCAATATGTCTTTCGTTTTCGTTCGTAAACACATTTTACACCCATTTGTTGTCGTTACACTTTTCTGGCGTCATCAAGTCACTGACAGGTTCGTCATTTGGTTGGTTTGGCCATTGTAGCGTACAACGGAAAGGATTCTACCCAGATGATACCTATAGTGTTTTCAAAGCTGAATGAGCTACTACCATTCAACACATTATACTGAAGGCTTCAAAAGATGCAATAATGAGTCCGGTGAAAAGAGAGTAGATCCAGTTGTCTTTTGTGCAAAGGTTTTACTATCATACTGCAGTCCAGTGTCCGTACTGTTACTGTTGATAAGACGGCAGCATCATACAAGCTAGTCCTGTCTGCATGCCTTCAAACAGGATGAGTGAATCAAACATGTAATCACATCATTTATCAATCGGAAGGTGTGATAACCAAATTGAAAGAGTGAGTGGTTGAGAGGTTAAGTGAGGCAATGGTCAATACTGTGATTAACTCACAAATTACAACGTTAGAATTCAAGCCCAGGTCCAGACGCGGATGTACGCTACCGATGAAATGCAAAAGACCAACATCTGTTTTTGAGGTAATTTAACTGAAATGTCCCTGAAATTGTGATAATTGTTATTAAGTGTGCCTCATGTTCAGTATGCAGCTGTCAAGCTCTTTCGTTTTCCAGAACTAACACGATTATCGTTAATATCATTATTGTTATTAGTCAGAGACAACCACCGCTTCATGCACCCTAGAAAATGTCACACCGCGACCAAAAGGGCCAATAATGTTGAAATCACAATTCTTATTGTGAATTGGTATTGCATATATCTCTCTATAGACCAAGTTGTTGAGCGACTAGTATTCGTTTGTATACAAACGACATTTAGGTGTGTCCGCAAAAGACGCTTGGCCAGCAAGTTGGTTTATTGCACTAACTTCCGTCAAAAACTAAACCACAAACGCGTACACTCATTTGCACTACAGACACGCACTCACGTACAATGGTGACAGTACGCTGTCATTCGCCTTGGTGGAAGTTCTCACACAGCATGTACACACTGTTCCGATAATCTGTTCTCGTCCGTCGTGTTCGGGGCTTGTCCTTTTGTTCCTGAATGTCGCCTGTGGGTAATACACTACTTGTGAGTAGTATACTACTCACAACGAAACTGCCTGTTATACAGCACTCCTCCCCCTTCTGAGGTTCTTTGGTTCCTTTGCATTTGTTAAAGAATCCTCTCCGATCGACGCGGTGTTTCCTCCCGGATTATTGATCTTCTGGTTCGTCGCGCCGGCATCTCGTGCCACGTTGCTAACTCACTGCCGTGCACTCGTTTAGTCTCGCCGTCTTTCTTGATCGTGTATACCAAATACGCACCTTTCCATTTAGGCAGAAGTTTTCTTGATCCTGGCCCGCTGGCACCCGTGTTCCGATGATCTCGATATTTCACCCGTTCTCCTAGGTTGAACATTCTAGTCTTGCCGAACCGTTGCCTTGCGGATTGCTCCTTTGTGCGTGCCTGCGATGCTTTCAGATCTCGTTTGGCTCGTTCCCTTTCGGCAATCAATTCTTTAGTAGAATCAATGCACTCTGGCCATATTCCAATGTCCTGATCTACCGGAAGTCGAGGGGTTCTACCGTACATAAATTGAAATGGAGATTTCTTCGTGCTCGCCTGCACAGACGCCCGGCAGGCCAATAACACCAGTGGCAACGCAGACTCCCAGTCTCCTCCTTTGGCTGATAACCATTCTTTGACCGTTCGGTTGTTACGTTCAGTTAGGCCATTCGTTTGTGGGTGATATGGCGTCGTTCGGATGCGCTTGATTCCCAGTTGTTGCATGCGTGTTCGAAACTCCTCGCTTTCGAAGCATGGTCCCTGATCCGTCAAGATCGCCTTTGGTACACCGTGGTTTGCTACAATGTGCTTCATCACCATGTCTCCCACCGTAGATGCTTTCTGATCCGGAACGCCAGTCGCTTCGATCCAACGGGTAAAGTGTTCCGTCATGACCAGAACGTACTGGTTACCGCGGGCGCTCAGTGGAAATGGGCCCATAAGATCCATAGACCAGAGTTCACCGATTTCGGAGACTGGTATTGGCTGTAAGGGCTGTTGGGCTCCCCGATTGTCGCTTTTCAGTAACTGACACTGTTGGCATGCAAGCACGTAAGTTGTCACATCCTCTTTCATTTTCGGCCAATATGCTCTTTGTTGCAACAGATCGTACGTCCTAGTGCATCCGGTGTGTGCCATTTCATGGCAGTCTGCCACCACTTTCCTCCTCAGTTGTCTCGGGATGACTACCACGCACGGGTGCCCAACGCCACGCTGCCATGTCAATACGCCTGCACTGTTTAAGCCAACTCTTTTCCATTGGGATGCGATTATTTTCAGCTCCTCATCCTTAGTATTTGTGGGGATTCTCACGCCTCTTGCCAGAGCTTCAATCACTTTCCGGAGGACCTTATCTTGACGTTGTAGGCGTACTAGCGTTTGTGGGTCCTGCTCCATTATTAAGCCGTTGACTCCAACGGTCACTTTGGGGAGTTCGTCGTCTACTTGTGGTCGAGAAAGAAAATCCGCGACGCAATTGCTCAAACCAGGCACATGGTTGATCGTGAAGTCATATTCCTGTAAACGTAATGCCCATCGGGCTAATTTGCCTCTCGGGTCCCTCGCAGTCATGATCCATTCCAGGGGTTTGTGATCCGTCTCCACGTGGAACTGTTGACCCAACAGGTATGGCCTCCACTTGTCCAGTGCCCAGACGATTGCCAAACATTCCTTTTCAATAGTCGAATATTTCTGCTCCGTTGGAGTCAGGACTCTGCTGGCATACTCGATTACTCCTTCCTTTTGCTTGAGTACTGCCCCAATGCCACGGTCACTGGCATCTGTTGCTACGATGAACGTTTCTTTTGTGTTCGGTAGTTTCAACGTCAGTTGTTGCTCGTTCATCGCTTGTTGCACTCGCTTGAACGCCCTCTGGGCATCGTCGGTCCATTCAAATTTCTTGTCTTTTCGAAGGAGTTCGTACAATGGCGATGCAATGGAGTGAAAATTTTTCACGAACCGACTGTAGTACCCCGCTTGACCCAAAAATTGTCTCAGGGTTCGTTTGGAATTCGGAGCCACGGCCTCTCTAATTGTCAGTATTTTCTCCGGCAGAGGCTTGATTTCACCTTGACCCACCTTGTGTCCCAGTAACACCACCGATGATCGTCCGAGCTGTGACTTATCAGCATTGATCCGCAGTCCTGAGTTCTTAATGCGATTCAAGACAGCATCTATATGGGCAGCATGTTCCGATTCCGTGTTGCTGTATATTACGATATCATCTCCGTATACCGCCACATTATCCAGTCGTTTTACCAGCTGAACCATCAGGCGCCGAAATGTGAACGGTGCCCCGGATAGGCCAAACGGCATGCGCTTGAACTGATACTGTTTTTCGCCTACCGTGAATGCGGTCTTCTCACGATCTGTGGGTTTAATTGGTACTTGCCAGTATCCGGAGCGTAAGTCCAAAACTGTGAACAATTTCGCCTGCTGTAGCTTGTCAAAAATATCAGCGACGGACGGTATTGGTACGACTGTATTCTGTGTTACCTCATTCAGCCGTCTAAAATCCACACAAAAGCGGTACTTCCCGTTGGACTTCTTCACCAGGAGAACAGGCGAGTTGTACGGACTGTTGGCTTCTTCGATAACATCCTCGCTCAGCATGTTCTGTATTTGTCTCCTCAATTCCTCCTCAAGATGAACCGGTATCCTGCGGGGCCCGTGAGGTCGAAATGTTCCGGTTGTTGGTATTTCATGGGCAATCCAGTTGCAAAATCCGTACGGATCATCGTCAGTCGTAAATACTTCCGCGTATTTCTCGACCGTGGACTGGAGCAGGGGGGCTGTGCAACTGGGGGTTTTAACCTTGCGTACTTGGTTGACGCTATCCTTTCGCTGTCCTATGAGCGTCAGGGAGCCATACTTGGTTGACAACTTCTTGAGCTTCAAGTCAATCACGGCATCTGTTGCAGCGAGGAAATCGGCTCCGAGTATCGTTTGCCTGGTTTCTGGGGACACAATGAAACGGTGCTTTACGATATGGCCGCCGATACGTACCCCACATTCTTTCACACCGTCAACCAGTAGACTATGACCTCCAACCGTCCTGATAATCATGGGTGTCGGTTCTAGGTTTTGCTTTTCGGCACGAGCAATCAACGAAATAGCTGCCCCTGTATCGACTAAACACTGTTCTACCTCTCCATCAACTTCAACCCTTGTATGTACGGTCCCCTTCTCAATCGCTCCCATTACTAGTTGATCCACCCAACAAAAAGAACAATCATGAAACACTCATTTGTTTTGTTGTTACGTAGCACTAACTCCGTAAATCTAACAAAGCCAAGCAGAGTTGTGTATAACAGCTCATGGACCACGAACAACCTGCTTCTTACATTTATGGGCCCACAGTCCGATTGTTGACACCATGCAGAATTTTGACACAGATACATCCCAGAACGGAGGCTTTAAATGGTCGACATTCGTTCGTTTTACCACTTGTAACTATTACAATACTCCTCTAACGCACACCTTGGAAAAGGATGTGTGGTCGAAGTCCACCGGGAGTGCATATCTGATGAGAACCAAAATCCACGAAATCGGTCGCGTACTTTGGATGAATTTCGACTATTAAAACGTATTAATTACCTTACTATACTTTATAAAATTGTGATGCCAAGTTATTTTAAAGAATGAAGAGAAGGTTCATGTTGTCCAAACCCGCGAAAAAACCTCGAGTTCTTCGTGAAATCAAATAGCTTCATTGTGTGTATTCAGAGATGAACAAAGTTCGTAAACAGCCATGTTTGGAAAGGATCACGAGATAAACTGCCATCCTAAATCAGTATATGTGCTGCCCGTCAAAATCGCCCTATGCTTCTCAATGAAACATTGATAGCATATGAAATTACTTCTATAACCCTCCTCATTTTCTGCTTTCTAGTTGAATTTGAACATATAATGCTGTATTAAACTTTCTGCAGCCACGCCATGACAGTTCCGTGTGGATGTACTCGAGAACACACCGCCTAAAACAATATATGGTACCCAAACGTTAAGAACATGAATCTTGTCCATCAGGTGAATCATAACGGCGGATTAAAGTCATGCGATTAATAACACATGTGGAATGACACATGTGGAAAACGAAGCTGTCGTAAAATAGGTAGGCCTGTGTTTGTTTCTTAATCAGCCGCCTAGAAAACAGCAGACCAAGGGCTACTTCTTAGACACTAGGCTATCTGACCTCGCAGTGTGGTTTCTTATAAGCACCTTGAGCTTTCTCTAATAGTTCTGCTCCACTTAACCCCGTAACAGTTTTCTTAACTGTATATCTTCGTGACTTTTTCGAATTTGCGATCCTTTACAAGAAGCAAAAATTTTCCCCCTTCTTTGATGATCAAAAGTGACCATTTCTACAATGAAATCAAAAGACGCCTATTGTGTGAAGTTAACTGGTTTAGTAATCTCTACAAACCAGACATGTACACACTTGTAACATAAAGGAAAGAGGACACACGACATATGGTCAAAAGACAGGCCAACTTTAAAGGCACGATCACACTTGAATAAACTGTATGTTGTATGTCCGGATTACAATCTGGATTACAACCTTCAAACCTGGACACACGGAATTGAGTAGATGCGGCTAACTCACGACAGCTAGTAAATAATAGGATGCGTTTCTTTATATTCTTGAACAGCGCGTTAGATCTGTGAGAGGGGGAGGACTTAATTGATGTCTGGTTACAAACATCGCTTGAGGATGAAGAAGGCTGGGTTCTGTTCACGCGAGGATAAAATTGCGTTGCCATGTCATTGCTTTTAGCGTGTTTCGCTCTTCTGGATGATCAGCTGTGGGGATTATGATGAGTTTCCCGTAGTTATGAACAACAGAAAGAACACTATGGGTTATGCTACAAGCAGCCTGGTAACAATGTTTTCTGGAGAGTTTAATGTTGCTTGGACAACCGATTGTGTCTGTCTGTCCGTGTATATTTTGCTTAGTGTTGTTTATTCCCGTGCGATCCACCTGTACAAGTGCACTATTCGCGGAAAAATTCGTTCCCAACCCAACTTATCTTGAGACACAAAACACCTGTATCAGTGGAACATATAAACGTGCGTGACCACCAATACACACTCAAGTAGGGACATTACATAAGTTTCCGATTATTGCACTGAGAGAATATATGTTAATAGATTTATCCCTGGCACGGACCCACGGTTGCAGTCGAAAACAGGTCATTTGAAAACAGCTCCCGAAAAGTGTCAGGTATAAATTTGCTGACATGGGTTCACTTTGGATATCAATATTTGTGAAGATGAAAACAAATAACTGAGCAGATACTCCGTGAAAATCAAGCAGAAGGGCGCTTGATTACGCCTTATGCCTTGCACTTTTGCATACAGAGAGGTGATGGTGGGAGAGGCTTCCGCCAATGTGCTAAATTTCGCACTTATCTGCAATCAGTTCCAACTGGAATAATAAGCCAGTACATCCGAACCGTACACAGAACGGATATGCGAAACATATTGTGCGTTTTGCTGATGCTCATTATTAAGTAAATCCTTGGTTAAGCCACAATGAGTTACAACCAGAGTTATCGGCTTCGCAACGTTTCAACCCTCTCGGAGAACCTTTATCAAGCGATTTAAATAAAAAAATTCATATTGTACAAGCTTCAAATGAGGTGATCATCGCCTGACACGTATATGTGTTTAACACGCGGTGTGTGGATAGTCTACCAGTAGAATGTATGGGTTCACGGTTCACCTGAGGTCACCACGTGACGAGCCCAGGCGCAAACAANCTGTGTGTGCATGTATGCGATCAACCTACATGTCCTTTAAGTGGACTAACTCAATCCATAACGTGTTTGTGGCTTTAAGTGCCAATCTGACATTGTGCTGATTAAGGACCCGTCCAAAATCCTCCGATGTATTCCTTCTGTACGGAATAACAACAGTCGATAGCCAGTTCCTGTTCTCGTTGTTCTTGCTGATCTTGTTGATAAAAGTCAGTCTGGGTAAGTCGCTCTGGTTTACCCTTTATCCAAAAACATCATTAGCTTCGAGGTTTAATGGTTTACCGAAAATACATAAACCTAGGATACCATTGCAGCCAATTGTTGACTATACAGTAACCCCAACATATGCCCTAGCCATGTTATTGTCTCGTATTCCTAAAACCTCTTGAACAGTGCACAGAACATTCTATTTGGAATTCCACACAACTGGTTACCAAGCTGAGGAAACTTAGTTTAGGCCCGGGTGAATGTCTGGTCAGCTTTGATATTGTTTCGTTATTCACCAAGATTCCAGTGGGAGGAAGTCAGGAAATGTAAAAGAATAACTCACCGTACTCTGCAATGCATCAGATTGACCTGGAAACATCGAACAAATTTCGCCTAGTTGGCTTCAATCAATCGGAGAAGTTCCTGATCTGGGGGTCATCATTTGGATTGAATAGAGCAATTCCGTTCATTCTCTTTTCGAAATGTTTGGGCAGGCTAGACACTATGTACACGAAGTTTTGGTTGATCGTCTGGATATGATCATACGGTCATGCCTACCGTGAGGTGACTGGTGTTGTAATCAACATGTCATTCTCATAAACACAAGTGTTGAAGAGAAAATTCCGGTCCGGACGAGGAAGTGAACCGTTGGTGAGTTCTAATAAGAGCGAAACTCGAGTTTCGCGGTTTCTTTCAAGATGCGAAGACTCTGATTGGGTGTAGAGTGTGCTCACATTGTACTGTCACTGAATGAAGTCTCGATCTATTCTATAGCGAATTATCGCGCTGGCGCACAACAGCACTTGGCTTAACACAAGACTATTTACTGCAACATGTGGAACACTGAGATTGAAGTGTTGTGAACATAATTGCCAAAAGCAAAGAGGAGTGCGATAAACATCAATCCTGATTGATTTGTGTGTTCCAATACGGAAACGAACATTTAGTTGAGGGCAGTATCTAGCAGACAGTAAGGCAATGAATGAAACGGCTTGTGAGTTGAAATCTACGTCACTGTGGAATTCCCTTTGAAAACAAAATGCAAAACTTACCGTTAACGTCGATTTTGTTCATCAGAAGTTTGAGTTGAAGTTCCGAGAAATTTGAGCTGACCACCCGAATTAAATCAATCAGTTCCTGTCCACTCACAGTACCTCCCCTGTCCCGATCAATGAATTGAAATATTTCGCGAAGTTCTACAGAATTTAACAGAGCAGGGCCTTTGTGTGAATGTAGCATTCAGAAATAAATCAAAGGCGCCCGAGCGCCTTTTATCAGAAGACAGTGCATCTCATCAGTATTATTCTTAGAGTGAAAGAGAAGACAGAAAAAAGTGATAGGTAGAAGGATAAACCAATGAATATGGCAATATGAAGTGTCAGACAACAAGAGTTAGCATCGGACCTGAAGTGAAATGTGCACAGTTCTCATTCACAATTCACCAAGCTAAGCAAAGTAATTTGTTGTTGTTACTAATGCTTATATTCCGAACAGCTAAGTTACTTCTTACGGACATCATTCAGTCGACCAACCACCAGTTCACGCAACTCAGCAGAAATCTAGCGAGCCAGGTATATTGACTGGCAGTGACTGAAATTTACGATCGATTAAATGGTAAGGGACGAAATGCTAAGTCACGAGGTTGCCACAGATGGTTTAGATGGAAACGTGTGTAAATGTAAAAATTAACGATGATGTGGACAATGAAATGTATTAATAAAAAGTAACGGTGATTCGGTCAGCTATCTGGTCAGTCGGAAAGGGCAAGTTTGTGCATATGGATGATAAGGTTGAAAGTTCGATAAACAAAACTTCTTGTTCTCGTAAAAATTCCCAGCGTAATCATGAAAAACAATGTGTAGCGAACAAGCTCGTTTTCAGTGATTCATCACCAGGCTAAAAACATCACATTTACATCACACATTTCCCAGAGAAAACGTTAGGGGAATAAACGGGGGAAGTGTGGTTAATGAGATCAATCAGTTCGACATCAAAATGCAATCAAGTACCCAGTTGAACAATGGGTCCTGGCAGGTTAACCGGGTGGAAGGTTGGCCAGGGCAAATCCAGAGCCTGAACAAAACGTTTCTGGGTTATACATTCGGATCCCAATAGCCTCAGCTGTAAACAGAATCCTACTCCTCACCGCTCTCGACCGGTTGGCCTTAACTCGGTAAATTGGACGAAATGCGTTCTTTACGTTGACAGCGTGATTTGAATCCACCAGGTGTGATAGTATGGCGCTGCAAACAGACTTTGTTATACCACTGTTGAGCCAAGCTGGATGATGTTCCCGGATCCGTTCCGATAAGCGTCTAGCCGTGAGGCCAACATAACTGGTCCCACAGGAACAAGTAAATGAGTAGACACAAAACGAGGCTGCATAAGTAGAGACTTTATCTTCTAGGCATGGACACAAAACCGGATTGGACGTAAAGTGGACTCGTAATTTAGCGGCGTAGAATGCTCTGTTGACTGCGCTTATGAGCTTACGTGTAATAGTTTCGGCTAAAGTATCGCCTTTGAATGGTAATCCGATATGCACTGTTTTTTTTCTACAGATTACAGCTGGTCTCTTACACTCCGCTGTTGCATGGCCCTATCTATGAACTTTTCCGGGTAGTCACTCTGAATGAATATTGTGTGTATGAATGCTAATTCTTGCGCAATTGTGTCCTCCGTGCAAATCCTTGAGGCTCTTCCCGTCAAACAGTTGATCAGGGTGCTTTTCGAGGCAAGTGGTACGAAACTATTGAAATGAATACACTGATCATTCCAAGTATCCTTTCTATGTATCGCCAGCTGAATTGAGCCATCAGCACGGTGACGTGAACGTACATCCTAAAAGCCTGATTGGCTATTCATTTCGGTCTTCAACGAAAATGGTAAATTTTGGTGCGCAGAGTTGAAGGTTGCCAAGATGTCAGTTGAGTCTACGTTATTATCGAGTATGCAAAGGATGTCGTCAACATACCTCTTATAAAAATTGCATTGGCGAATTGTTGTACTCAACTGTTTGTTTTCTAATTTCGCTATGAAAATGTCCGCAAACAGTGATTTCAGCGGCGATCCCATTGCGACACCATCCTTTTGTCGGTAGATTCCTTCACTGAACTTGAACTGTACGTTATAAGTGCACAGATAAAGTAAGTGTTTAAGTTCGACCGACGGTATCTGAATACCTATGTCACTGTTCTCAATATAATCACACAGGTAATCTATGGTCTTCTTTAATGGGACGTTGGTATACAAGGATGTGACGTCGAGGGAAAACGTTGATTGTCCGGTTAGACTGGCATTCCTTATCGCATTCACGAAATTATACGAGTCACGTAAGCTGTGTGTTGAAAGTTTCCGCCTGACGGTATCTAATATTCGTGACAAGCACTTAGCTAGATGGTGATATGGAAAGTTCCACATGTCCAAAATTGGTTTGAGTGGTATTTCGACTTTGTGAATTTTAGGTAACCCGTACAGTCTCAGAATCGTGGTTCCGATGGGGCGAATTCTTTCAAATGTAGTTGAATCGATACTTCCCCTCTGTTTTTAACACCGTAAGGACTTTGATATTGTTTTCTCGATTTGTGGGGTTTTATCTTTTTCATTCCTCATTTTTCGAAACTTGGTCTGTTCATCTAATGCGGTGCTTATTTTGTTGATATAATCTGCTTTGTTAAGCAACACGATACCCGTACCTTTGTCAGGGTTGAAAATTAAAATATTCTCATTTCTCTTCAAGTTTTCAACCGCTACGAGATGTTCTTTCGTGAGAAATTGTTTTGAGGCCGGACTACAGCCTTATCATTCGTCGTTTATATTACCCGTCCAGAATTACCGAATATTTCACGATGACAATGTCCTGGCTGACCGATTGAGCTTTGCAGGAGAATTTACTTCTTACAACGGAAACACTGCCCTTTTTAAGGGGAATTCCAACTGAGTCTTCTGTTCAGCGTTCGTCCTACTGCATGCAGTACTGAGGATATGGTATCGAATTAGCCCGAACAGTAGCTGATACGGTGGAGTGGTGTGATAAACGATTAAATAAAGGATGAAGGACGCTAAGTACGCTTTCGCCTTCCACACTCCACTCGAGTACCAGTTTTGACCTTTGATATTCAGCAACCCGAATCCGAAAAAAACTGTGCTAAGTAGTGTGGACTTGTGATTGGTTGTATGGGCGGTATTCAGAAAATGTGCAATCACTCGAAGTAAACAATAGTGATAATACTAGACTGTTTTATTATAGTTGGGTGGGTGGAAACTGAACCGGAGCACATGTCAAGGCTCAAAGTGACAGCAGTTTGTTTTCCATGTATGATGCAAGCCACTTGACCACGTCAGCTGCCTATGTTAATCGCTTCATCCAACATTGTACGTTTTCCCGTCGCAATTCATCATTTTCTGCTGAAATTCCGGCAACAATTGTCCCTGGTTATCCACTGTTACCACTGTTGTATGGTGAACAGAACCACGGTCATCGAAATGACGAAGGGCTGCCTCGCTAATGTGTTGTGTCAAAAAGTAGTTCAACAGAACAACTTCTCTACTATCCAATTCTCGCGTCGTTTTCACCGCTGGCGTTCATCAGCCGGAATTCCAGTTCAACTTGTGAAGTTTCCATTCAGACGTTGTGTGCAATTCTGACAAATTCCGTGCATTTTGTGGGTGCTATCTGTCGCAGACCCTTGCTTGGCATTTCTCACCCGTTGACGCAATTTCGTTCAGTGCTACCTCATTCGGTAGCTCGTTTCGTCCACAATTCATCTGCTGTTGGCTTTCCTCACATCTCACTACGGTGTCCAGATAATCCAGCGGGGGTTGGAATACTCGCGCTTTCGATTTGATCACCCATCACATTGTGACCTTGCGAAGTGAATTTCGTGATTAATTATATATCCTGTAGGTCCAATCATTAGCGTTCTCATGACTATTCATACGGCTAATAACCAGGGGCTGCAATAACCTAACATGTAAACGAACTTCATTCCGTGGAGAAACGAAGTGGCGAATACATCATCATTAATTGTACAGGGAGATGAAAGACTGGATGCATGTTACGCTTTGTCTCTATGCTCATGAAACAATTACATTAAGCGAAAAGTATAACACAGTACGATCAGCATCGAACAACGTGATATATTGAGAAGGTTTCCTGATACGGTCGATGCACATAATTACTGACAAAGTCAGACATACATAGCTGATGATCTACAGTAGTGTTTTGTTGAGATAGCCCAAATAACTTTAGTGTGAGTCGCCTTTCATAAGACAGCTGACCAAGTGAATTTTTAGACACATCAGCCGAGTCGGCCGTAACGACACAGTTAGGCAGCGCTTCTCAGAATGCACTGACTTTACACGAAAAGAAGCCCGGCCTATCGATTAGCCTACCCATATTAACCTCAAGTGTAACAAAATGATTGGTTAACCGTTCATCCTCAGTAAGTGGAGTGAGCGACCGCCTAAGGGCGTGAATAATTTTGTACGTCGTGATTAACCTTCTTCTTGGACGCCCACAGTGTACGTGGAACTGATCTAATACCACCGACCTTTCTGGATACAAGTTCATTCCGAGCTTTTTCGTCCGTGTAGCAGTCCTTCTTTGAACATTCTTAAATTAAATCTAACGTTTTAGATACTAGTTAGGAACACCTTTACCTGCTTTCATGTAAAGGTATACAACAGAAATGTGTAGTGGAAAGAATATTTTAAGACTGAACCATCCACAGCTTTTTTTCGAAAAGCACAGCCATAGTTGAATAGATTCATACTGACGAAAGTTTCTACCTCCAAAGTTTCTAGATCAGTTCTGTGTTCAGAGACCTACAGTATGTGGCCGATGAGACAGTAACCGGCAAGTTTGCGCTGGAGAATTTTTATGATTATGTAATTAGCGGCGTTGGCCAATAAATGTTGAATCGCTCTAAAGTGTGAACCATGCGTACTTCGGTGCATGTTTGTGCCACCGGCGTGGAGGAACACCAGTGATCCGACAAATACAGCACGAATAAACTGGAGTTATGTTCCTTTTGATTAGTGTTTGTTTTGCCTGAGTCGATAAGTACATCTGAGTGTGGCCTGCCCAAACTATTGATGATCTCTTCACCTTTCTTAATGAACCTATTAGTTGCGCAAAGTTACAAAAAATGACCTTACTTTGGGTGAGTGTTTACAAGTTAGTTCCTGAAAGCCGTGAGCTTCGCTTTCGAATTATGATATCTTCTTGCCATTCTCTCGTACGGCAACCATAGTGCTATTGAGAGGGTGAAGACAGGTTTCCAGTGCAAAATCGCTTCATTCCACTAAGTGCCTGTTTTAACCTGCTAGTTCCAAACAAGGCAGGGGCTTTGTGTTGCTTTTAAACATGATCGCTTTTACTTGGTCCGGAATACCTAACTGGAACCAGTTTGCTGGTCCACCACAGACCTCATCAATGATGATTATCTGGAGATCAACTCGGATGATCTGTGTTGGAGAACTTGGATGCAGAAATCTTTAGGCGATCCTAAAAAATTTGAGCCGGCACGGTTTCAATTACTACCGTAAGTATTCTTAGACGACATCGCTTGCACAGCCAAGATCCGTGGAGTCAGAAAACATCAGTGGTAAATATTGTTCATGGTGTGCCAACATAAAAAGCCTTTTATTTGACACCAAAACACTTCTTGACAAAATTGCTCGAACTGTGCGTTTGATAAAAATTTCCTACAACCCAAATCAGTAGTACACGTGAGTGGCAATGAAAGCAGGCTAGTGGACTTGCCCAAAAAATTATTTAGTTTAATTCACCAACATGGTAAAAATGCTGAACGTGTCGTTATCCCACTTTGTCTCACAACACCGTGGTCTACTGAATCTGTGAATATCATCCGTTTCCTGATAAGATGACTGTGACTCTTCTTCATTGGAATTTACCTGTATCCTGGGGCTGGAGGCTACAAGCTACAGACTACTCAGAGCCAGATCAGCTGAACCTGTAGTGTAAACAGAGTGAGTTTTCTAAAACACGAAGTTTTGACAAAGTTAAATTAGAATCAATAAAAAAGCAATGGCCACCGGCTCAATAGTTCTCCACATGAAGTGGAAAAGTCTTGATTCAGTTTTTACATGGAACTTTTGACTCAGCCCCTCAAGTCTTTAGTCACACACGGACGAAATAGAGTGAGTAAACTGACTACTTTCTATGTAGACATTTCCACTTAAAGGGTATCAGTACGCAATTATGCAAACTAAGTAATGAAACTATACTTTGTCCGGTGCCAAACGTGACAATAAATTTTGCCGGGTCGTTTATTGTCCCATGAAAAATAGATAACTTATGAAACACAATATAGTATCACCGAAAATCTTCCGTTGAAATCAATCTTAACTAACCTTTGACTATTGCTGAAGACACTAGTTGGGTAGATAGAACGTTTCCTTTATATGAGCCTGCAAAAGTATATCAGTATCTGAAATATCTGATGTTAAGTTATTTTGTTTCCCTGAACGGTTGAGACGATAAAAAATAACGGACGAACAGAAGGAAGCAGCCTAATAGCGTTGACCGACAATCGTTGTCTGACAACAGAAGGGAATGGCTTGAGGTGCACATCTGATACATTCAAGTTCAAAAACTGACGAGAACAATTGCACGTGGTCCTAATATAGTGCTTCATCAACCAGGAAAATAATATACCCGATCGATCACATTCGGTATCGTACTCGATGGAACCGTATGACAAATGTGCAATCCACATTCAATAGGACAGAAGCATGTTCGCTTTTCGAAGCACTTCATCCAGTGTCGATTATGTTTAACTTTGATCAATTTCAGCAAGGAAGGATTATAAACTCAATATATCGCCTGGCAAATCCTGAATTTAATGTGCGCGTTCTTGAGTATACGTTTGGAGAAGCACCGCAGCTTGAAACATCAAAACAGGTACCCGTTTGCTACACCTACATCGAATCTCACTAGTGGTTGAGTATCGTCAAAATAGTTGTGAGGATGCCGAAAATATAGTGAGTTCACGAATAGTGCAACAGGACGCAAGGACACTCAAGTTCACCGTCATCTGAAAGCGTCTGTGACTTCTGATGAGAGTTGAGGCCCATTATGAAGCAATAAAGGGATGAACCAGACCTTCCAATGAGGTAAATTTACAAGAGGCCATCCTTGTATTGGATGTTGTATGATTTCCTCGTTGTCTCATTACCTCATTACCATTAAACTAACAATGAAATCCATGGGAGAAGTCTACAGTGAAATTCACGGAACTGTGTTACAGATACACATGTTATAGGGGTTGAGTTCAACAATTGTTTGAATAGCAACAGTATCGTAGGCGAAATCACAAAACAAGCTACCGATCAGTTTATGGTCAACAGACCTCTAAGCTTATACATAATGAACTTTGGTCACAATCCAAATTGATATTTCCAATAACAATTCCTGGTTGTGGGATCTTTAACATGTTGTTTTAACTAATACTTATGATAAGCTAAGTCAGTTTGATCCACCGCTGAAACTTTCGTGAAGTTGTGTGGAAGTTAACTGTACAATTGTAAAAACAGATCGATTTAGTTCGTTTTCGCACCGTTCAAAACGCCTGATCATACCGTCAGCTGGACTGCACAACTGCATTGAGCATTAACCAGCTGTGGGTTTTAAGTTGTCTGACTTATAGGACAAGATGCCGTCTAAAAGTGAATATTTGCCGTAAAGTCACACATATGGTAATATTTACTGGACAAAAACCTACCCATTTTAAAGGATTTCGTGGAGAGAGAACAGGCTGTTAAGTTCACACAGTATTACATCTCTGCTCTGCATCAGGCGATCAGAGGTGAGCCCAGCATGAAACAAAGGTTACACTGATGTGTAGCTAACGAGCAGATCGAAACAAACTACTTGCACGAGAAAATTAACCGCAATCCACAACGTCAGGGAAACGGAAAAGTGGGAGCCACTAATGTGATGGGATGCAAAGACAAAAAACTGATGCTGAACTGCTGACAACCGATACCGAAACATAGTCATACGAAATAGCGCTTGCATTCGTTGTGAATTTTCAGGTATCATACAGCTGGTGATTACTAATAGACAACTTCACAGGTAACTATTTAGAATGGTTGTTCTAGGAATTTTTACTTGGTGGAGGATTGGAGCGGGACAGTCATTAGTTCATATAAAAGGGGAGATCGAAAGTTACCACTCCCTACGAATGTCACAAGAGGTGGTTGAGAAGTTGAGTGTTACAGTGTTTTTCTAAATATGTTATTTGCTGTCAGCGTTTTGAAAGAAAAATGGGCATCAGAGCGGCTTTTCGGGTAAGGGTGACAAAGCACTCAATCTTGACACATCTTAAGGACCTCGTGCGTACTGAGAGAACCAGTGATCATGCATATAAAATGAAATGCAATGATTACCTGTTGGTTTACATAAGAAGCTGTTCCTGGACCTGAACTTAAAATAACCGAAAAATAAGAAGAGACTACGAAACCGTCCGAAAATTAACCTGAATGTAAAAATCGTGATCAGGAATTCCGTAATCTTTGCATAAATGGTGAATATCAGTCACGCATTTGATCTAGCAAGTGTGAAAGCGAGTATGAGTGCTTGTAACTGCACACCACTGGAATTACCGTGACCATTGAGGTTTTTGGGACACGGAGGATGAAAGTGAATCACTCAAGCTGACTTGAACAGATGGCTGAATAAAGGATCAGGACCTCTTCTGAAATCAACAAGGTCTCTAACTAACCTACCTGGGTGAGAGTATCGACCTCACTTTCGCCTTGTTTGTCACACACTCTCAGCTCACTGCGATCTGCAACTGCAGTGCATGTACAGTACATATAGTTCGTGTCCTCTCGTTTTCAGATTAATCAAGTATATTTAGGTAGTTTGTTTTAAGTACCGTCACATTCGTAACTTGTTTACCAGGTCCCATGAAGCTACTGTACCATAATTAGAACGTGACCGATGAACAAAGTTGCTGACTGCATGTTCTGATGAGTTAAAAACACATTTGATATAGGGCCTGAATGGAAAGAGTGGCATAAGTTGGCATTAGCGTATTGGGCGAACTGTTAAGTCTATCATAAGTTTTGGAGTGCTACAAACATCCTTCATAAACAGTATGGGGTGTAGACCTACAGAATAGCTCACGATGATACAACCGACTGAGAAAAGGGAGAACTTTGAACCGGTTGTTTTTGAAGCAACGCGTGATACGACCCTAAGATGTGTCTTCACGCTGTCGTTATCGTGGTAGGCGATCGGATTCAGGATGGGATCTACCCTCCCAAGACAGCTCGATACTGAAATGACTGGAAGCTTTGGCCTTACGCCAAATGAGTGATCGACCACGCTCAAACGTAATACCCCAAAAGAACTGAAAGATGAAGTTTTTCAACATCTGAACCACAAAAAATGTCAGCGTGAACGATGAACACGTTACATTAAGTGTGTCTGATTTAGTCGAACAATCGCGCGAATCGATACAAACTAGCTTTGTGCGCAATGATGGCCACTTGATATTTTGTTTATAGTTCCACATTTCTTAACGATTTACGGGAAAAATCGACTCTGCTTAGAGTGGCAACGCCCAAAATGGGTTTGCAGTCGAACACGAGGCACTGTGTAGTAAAAATGGTGAAACATTGTGTTTTATAAGTAACCAGTCACTTCAAAATGTCTGACGCAATGAAATTTCGAAAGCCAACATTTCATTATGAGAATAATGCGAAGAATTCATGCAAGCGACAATTATTTTGTTCGTAGATGTCGACAGTAAGTGGTAGCTGAGCGCAATCCGTTGAATCTGACCAAGTAAGCTGTAGAACACATCCCTAGTGTCTAGTGTTATCTT
The DNA here is from genome assembly GCA_008508345.1 of Paragonimus westermani. Classification (NCBI taxonomy): domain Eukaryota; kingdom Metazoa; phylum Platyhelminthes; class Trematoda; order Plagiorchiida; family Troglotrematidae; genus Paragonimus; species Paragonimus westermani. Next base: position 21,499 of record QNGE01003125.1, read on the forward strand.
CTGTTGGGACAGAAAATAAGGTCGTGATTTATTGTCAGCATTTATTTTCTGTTTGTAAATAGAAAAGGTAAAACTCAATTCTAGTTCTTCTTTCGAAAGCGGCTGGCGGAATGACCTGTGTGAATGCAAGGGTTGCAAACAACTGTAACTGATGTTTAACCGATATGAACGAAATACTTTGTATTTATCAGTACTCAAAGCATAGTTTACAAACTTAAACGGTGTATACGAATCCAACTGGATGAAAAATTTTAGTTGCGGGTTGATGGACTTGTTTCAACAGGACTAGTATCCAGGCGATCAGGCGAACGAGGTTGAATTCTGAAGTGTCTTAATTCGGTCATTCAAAATGTGAGGTCACTGGCGTAGTAGAGAACACCGTTACTCGGCGAGAACGCGAATCGAAGTTCAAATTTCAGTCATGGCAAAGAAATCCACTACTAATGAACGAAACTTGTATTTAACGCTTCTATCAAACCGAACTGGCTGGAAAATTTATTGGAAATTATGAACCTCGACCAAATGTTCTTGGTGCTCTACTTAAATTACGTACTGGTAATGACTCAAATGTGAACGCCTTATCTACGTTATGATTTTGTGGTTGTTTCGATTTAGGTATCAACAACACGGTTATTCTTATTTGCTGTTCAGAATGCAGCTCACTGTGTAGTGTTGCATCTTGAAACCTGAAACTGACATCCGTTAAGCGGCTGAAAGATGAATTCATTAATCGTCGTCAGTTCGTACAGTCTGACGAAACAGCACCTACCATGCCGTTCATTACGTTGACTTTTCACCGAGTATCATTCGTTTCTTGTCCTCATTTTTTCACGCCAGGTGGTCATCATCCAGAGCAAACGTTTTTGACAAACTGTGCAATAGGAAGTGTATCAAACCACTTAAAATCATCTTACAGTTTACATACCGCCCATTTAAATAGCTTTCGTTAGTGTTTATCCTGAAATATTTACCCTACTCTTAAGCTTTCAAGATGTGTTATTTTTGATGCTTTAGGATTTTAGTGTCAGTTCCCCCACCACCTTGTAAGTACAGCCCGATTGCCTGGGTGTGATTTACTGATTTTCTTAATTACAATCTGAAGTTTTCACCATGGTTTTTGTGTATATTGAAGTTGACAGTCCGACATTTAGATCAGAGAAAGTAATATTTACGTCAACTCCCCAAAAATTGGTTGTAAAGCTTGTGTACCCTGGCATTCTTCCGTGCTGACTGTACTGCCTACCCGATGATTTGTGAACAATTCTGTGAAGAAGTAGATGCTCAACAAGAAGGATGAGCCCAGTTGCTAAAATCCGGTAACAACGAATGTTCGCAGTGGCTTAGCTGCAGTTTAGAATAGTACATGATACCTGTGAGAAATCTGCACACGAAGTTTTTCCTGATGTCCTGCATCCTGCGAAACAAGATTTATCGTAATTCAACGTACAGGAATTTAGCTACTCCGTACCTTGTTCGTTTTATACATGGTAAAATGTAAATAACTGCTCACGAGTGACAATAAAGGCTACTACTAGATTCCACACAATACTTACTTAGACTCGGACCGGAGGTTAATTGGATGCTACGCCACATGGTCAGGGTAAAATGCTTGTGCGTGGTTAGACAGGATGTGATTGAAGCGTACATACGGAAGTTGCAAGGACTAAACAAATTTCATACTAACGCAGTGTAATCTGATAACAGTCGATCAGGTGGTCATTATCGGATTACACAACCCTGACCTGTGCTCTTGGAAGAAATCTACTCAGTCCTTGTAATTTTCGTATCCACAGTTCAATCACATCCATCCCAACCACTTACAAGCATTTGAGTCTAGTAGTAGCCTTTGATGTTATTCGTTACCAGTCACTTCTTGTTTCTTGCGGTTCTTCTTAGGAAGTCTTAATGATACCAATGTAATAATATTGACTTGAAGGAGGACTATCGAAAACGACTGTTCGTCATGTAGTTACTTTTGATCCTACGGAAATTTTTCCGACAAAATGTAAATGGCTATTGATGTGTTCTCCACTCCAGGAAAATGAATTTCCACTAAATACCCTCTATTAGTTTGCCAAAGTTGTAGCTTAGCTGTTAGAGCATATGGTTCATGTTTCTGTTTTAAATCCAGACAAAAAACGGATTTTTCAAAAACTGACAGATTATTAGTTGAAAAAAATCGTCAGGCTACTCACTGTTAATGTAGATGCGATGCTCAACAGGCAGGTTGGTAGATGCTAGAGTTAGATGCTCGAGACAATTAGTCCATTCACCAGTCCATTCCTTGGATGATTTGATAAATGCCGGAAAGAGCAGTTGGATTATTGGTTGGGTGAATAATAACGGGAAATTTTCAGGCTTTCGGAGTGACTTAGTATCTCAGACGGCAGTGCGTGTACTGCATAGGAGCGTTCGATTATTGCCTCTGGTTCAAATCCATGGAAGCCCAGATCTTTCGCAAAGTGGTCGCTTAATAAATATTGTAATAATTTTGAATTATCTGTGTTTGGATGACTATAACAATAAGTTGTTTTGAATTGTATGATAAATATACCTGATGATCAGTCGGGTTTTTTGGTAGGTGAAATAATAATCACACATTTTATCTCAGCGTCCTCACTTAGGCGAAATTTTTAGCCGGTCTTATTCCGCTTCAGGTAGACGGTTTCGTACAACTGTTTTGTAAAGCCTTGTCCGCGATACTAAAAATATCGGTATACAACTTTATGAGGCGGATGTTCTTACCATTGCGCCACTGACTTCATAATAGTTGGCAGTGAAGTGTCATAACTAAACAATCAATCACGCTTGTTAGTGAAAAACGATCCGGTTGTTCGACTGCCTTCAGTGAAGACACGGTTGAAAAAGAAGACACGGCATCAAATCAAACAGACCACCTTTCAGAGGTGAAAACACAGATATCCTTAAACTTTCTGAGCGTTGCCTTGAGCGCCGAACAACCTAAGAACAACTTACAAAAAAATGTAGCTGAAAGTCTCAATATGATAATGCTGTCTTATTTAAAGTGAGTTCAACGGAGCGATCGCCAACATGGTGGTCTCACGAGAACACAGACTGGAATTGAAATTCAGGACGTTGTAAAATGTGACCAACTATATCAAGAGCCAAACTCAAAGCTAATGTGTCTTTTTTAAAGGAGATGACCCGAAAGTCTGTCTGAATACAAACTTGTGATCATACATGAGCGTTGTTCAACTTATGTGACTGTAAGTCTTTACAGCTGGAAGCAAAATACAAACCCCGGAGGTTAACCACAACCTAATTAATAGATGCAACTGAGTAGTTTTCAGTAATAGTGCACACTTTTTTATTATGACAAAGGATTGCATTGCGAGGATGCATTTGCGACTTTGCGCAAGTGTGGCTCGGTGCATTTTATCGCCGAGGCGAATCGTACAAGTAGTCACAGAAAGGAAGGTGAAGTATGTGTTGCTGAATTCAAGTAAACCCAGTTGCGGATTGCTATGGCTGTAAATAAAGTGCACCTATCATAGCGAAGCAATTCAAGCCATCACAGGGAGATACGGAAAAGCTTTTGAAACATTCAGTAAACGTTTTCATGATAATTAGGATTTTCTGAGTACTTTTGGTCCATAACAACAGCCCTTCATCGGAGATAAGCATCCCTACCACATTTTTCGGCATGACTGGCAAACACCGGTTATTCTTTAGACTCATATTGAACACGAACACACACGGGTGAGATTTGCCTGTATTTAGACCTGATTGAACGAGGCTTGTAGGCCATGCACAACACGTTGCTAAGTTTGTATTTCGGGTGGTTACGCAGGCCACTCGGCCGGCCTGTCTGATAACGTTGGTAACGGTTAACTACCCAGCAGCTCAGCACGAGACAAAATTGTGTACGCCAGAACTTAGATCAAACGCAAAATTTTGGGTGGATAATCACCGGCCAGCGATAGTGCTGCTGCTAAGAAATTGCTAAGATGCAATAACCAAGATGTAGTTTGTGAGGGTCATACACAAAATGCTAGCACAAAACATCACTGACAGTACTGAATGAAATGAAGGGAACCCACGAAAATTATGTAAGTAGACCGCTCTCTCTTTAAAATCGAAGCAAGACTAGTTGGGGAAAGAAATGAAGAGCATATTAGACCTAACAGCCTATCCTTAAACCATTTATAGAGTGTTGACTACGTCTGTGCTCTTCTGATCTGCAAACCAGACAGCAGGCAACCATCCGGTATCATAATCGTCAACAAAATAAGTTACAGGAGACAGAGAATTAACTGACCCGCTGAAGTGAGAAGTTCGCGGTATGTTTATGGCAAATGATCCACTATGAACGGTCCAAAGTACTTGATGAGATTGATTGTAAGATTCTGACCCGAAAAGTCTGCTTGCTTTATAGATCAAGGCAATCCACAGGAAAAGCAACGTGATACTTCTCAAAAGAGCGTATGATGGGTGGACGTATGATTAAAGAATTGTTAAAGATCTTTGAACCTTACCCCTGTTTAGGCCTCGAGGATTCTTACGTTTCAAGGAGGAGTTATTGTGAAAAATACCTCGAGAATCACACAGAGGCCGGATATGAGTTAACTTCGCTACTTTGACTTCTTTGTAGTTCTGATCATGAGCAATTCGGTGACATCTCGGAGTATTCGCTATAATCCGTATTTAGCTAAAATAACCCATGTTGGATAATTGTGGAGTCATACTAATTAAACGGTAAGTACTGGGCTGAAGGTGCCAAGGTTTCCGTGAACATGCTCACTGATGCAGTGTAATGTAGACACTGTCTTAAACCGCAGATCTTACATTAGTAATCCTGATAAAAATGTAAATGGGGTCCAAGGTCTTCAGTAAAATACATTTTAAGTTTGTCCACAAACTTCATGGCCGTGATTAAAATACATACGGCCTGAACCACTCGAGAAGAATTCACACAAACTTCCAATATGAAGGTTTTCTTATCCTGGCCAGCTACACAGCTATATATGGAAGTAAGAAACACATAAATCTACCACGCTTACCTTAAAAAGACTCCACCCTTACTGAAAATGCTCAGAGGTTGACCATATAAGGGGTTATAGGGCTGAGCTGGAGCCACTAGTCAGAGAGACTAGCAAAATCAAGTTAGTTATCAGTGCAATACGAACTCCATAAAGAAGACCTTATTCTCATAAAAGAACTTTTTCACAGAGCGGGTCATCCACTAACACGTCTCTCATCACCAAAAGAAGACAAACGCCTAATGAATCATTCTCTGACAATGAAATGCTGAATGGGTACATTTATTTAGTATTGATAAGATACCTCGTTTCATTAGGATTTCAGCGTGAACAAGCTCGAATGTTATATGCCAGCTTTTCGGAACATCTACCAGTGTAGCTGAAAGAACTGTTTTGTCGGCAGATGAGACTGTAAAAATGTTCACTGTTTACCTTCCGTAAATATATAAGGATGCTCAACCGGTATTTGGCTCACACATCTCCCTGACTGCTGGTAACTTGTCAATGCAAAACTTAAAAACAAACTACCGTCCAGCCTTCTCGACTCATGCAAAATTTGGGTGAGGGCTTGTGGATCATACATGATGGTATGTAATTAAACAAGTGATACACTTAAGGACCACACAAATACTCTTCATCAGCACATCGATGTTGTGATCGAAATTGAATCGCTCGGCCAGGTGTTGGATATTAGAGGGTACAGAGTATACAGTTGATTGTAAGCTAAACAAAAGAATGAACGGAAACGACATCCGTTTCATTCCGTACACTTCCTTTAACTCGGAGTGCACCATGTGCATCGCGAAATCAGTTACAACCAATCTAAATCAGAAGGTCTTGCTACCAGCCGTTAAATATAATAACAACACACCGTAAGTAGAGGGAAATACAGCTAATCTGCCAAACTACGCTGTGTACGAACTCAACATGTTCGCCTGAGCACAGGATTCACTACTGTAAACAACCTTTTATTTGTTTGAGCATACCGCCTTGAAATAAACAAAATACATTCTTGGTCATTTCCTTCGTTATCACTGTCTTTAGCACAAGTAATCGCTGTCTTTAATTCTCCAAGAAAACTGAGTTCAGGAAACCCCCGCGTTTAACAATCTGGCACAATAACCATTTCTTTTTGCTCCCCTAGATGACGGCACTTGAATTCGTCCAATACACTCCTTAGACTCAAACCTAAAGAATTTGGCGCAATCAGCTCTCCTGTGTCAACTTCCATCAACTTTATCATTTCGCTAATGCCATCAGTTAACCAAAATGTACATTTTAACTTGAAGTACGAAACTCCAACTTCACAAGGAGACAAGCGCTATCCAATCCCAGAAGACATCGTCAGATATGTAGATGGAGCGTATACCGACTAGATGTCGCCACCTATGGCTTGCGCACTGCTCTGGATGAGTGGAGACAAACCGTGAACTGGGTCATCGTGATCCGTTATAGTAGTTTACATTGCTCATATTACATCGACCTGAACCCAGCGTTCCGCTTCACATGGGTTCCCCTTCCTCCATCATACTAACTAGCCACTCTTCTTCGGGTGATCCTATCTGCACTTGTTCACTTACACAATTATAACTCACCCTGACGAACGGTCTGTAACATTTCCTCGGTACCGCTTGGTATTAAGTGAACCACAATGACACCAAACAAATAAAGTTTCATGTAGCCTTTTACCCATTTAACCCCAAATGGTCTGAGCCTACGGACGGACAGATGTACACAATAACTACTCAGCCTTATTCGCACATGGGTGTTTCACGTTCTGACCACAGTTGATTTATAAACCCACACGTCTCACTGGGGACTTTTCACTCACCGCAAGTCAAACACATCGACACGTGCTATTTGTTGACTACCTCTTATGGATGTTGTGTACATTAATTTTTCACACTCAAAACGCCTGGCAAAGGCTTTCCGAGAGGACCGAAATCTTGATCTAAACTCGTGGTTCAGTCAAGAACTTATCAGAGTCTAATTTCCTAATAGGCTGTGTTCACGCTAGAACGTATATCCCAACTCTGTAGTAACGGTTGGATCCGTTGAAAGCTTTGAAATTTTAGGTGGCCCTCATGTACATTTTAAAAAACTGACACCACACGTCTGTAAACCGCCCTTCTAATCCACTCTTACAGATCAGTAAATGTGTATATCTGACAGAACTTTGTTTCGATGGGACTTCTGTGTTCGTTGCTGACGTACTTGCACGCCAACAAGTTTAGCCAAACTTCCTTACACGCACTCTAATTCTCACTTAACAAGCTGCCCATCAACGAAGTGACGATAATACGATGCTTCTCCTCCCTTTACAAACCTATGAAACAACAAACAGAGATCGAAATCGGATGATTTTTTTTATCGTATCTTGTGTGAACTTTATATCATCTAATTTTCGGCTTGAGTAGCATGTAACTTTTGGATTCTGCATCTGTCTATCGAGAAAGTATGGTAGCATCTAATCCGATGTGTTATGTGCACTATTTTCAAAAACTTTCGTAGCAAAATTTGTTCGCACACTGTTTGTGAACTAGCTGAAAAATGGGGATATCGTGAAACTACCTCTGTCCGTGCGAGGAGAATAAACAATGCAAATACGCCTGTGGGAATGCTCGCACACACTTTAAAGTAGGTCAATAACAAGCGGAACAAACCGCGAAGGACTGTTTAATCGTTGCATTTTTCCTAATGGCATTTGGGTGTGTCAGGGCGGGCCTGTCTTTCCAGGTCAAAACCCAACCTATGGGCGGGGTTGTCCGAAAGACATGCTGGATCGAGATCAGAACAAAGCAAGATGAAAACACTTTAGCCCATTGACTTCCGCTTAATTCAAAAACACGTCTACCGCTGTGCCTTTGTTTATGTGCGTCTGCGTAAAGAGTGTGAAGTAAGCCAAACAGGTACTGCCCGATTAATAGTGATCGCTCAACACTGGAGAACAACAAAACAGCCACGGGTACAGAGTGGACGACGACGAGCGGTATTCAGTTATTAGCATTAAAACCTGATTCGGACTTAACCCAAGTGTAACGCTGGCTTCAGTAATGTGTGTTGAGAATGTTCATTATCAATGAGATTAAAAGGTTTTATCTTGTCGTTCCTGCTGCTTGCACTAATCCGGTAGCTGCCCACCGAGTTAAGCCGATGCACGAGATAAAATACCACAATCATGTTAGCATACTGCCAATCTACCCATTTTAGTCTCATTATTCTCCTGTTAGGGCAAGTTTCTGACAGCTATCTAGAAGTCAGCCTGGTCGTTTCCTGCAAGACCTGTGAGAACGTATTAAAATCAAACCGCACTACTCGACAAGTCAGTGTACGTGGTAGGCTAGGATCGTTTAATCAGTATGGACCAAGTTTGAAAAGTAAACGGTTTCTCCTTTTCGATTGCCGTGTGTTGGTTTTACATTAATTTACCTGGAGGCAAATAAGGCGATCCTTTGTTGTGCATCATTATTTCTCCTCGTTACTGATCAGTTGTTGAATGACGGTCAGTTATTCAGTTACTAACTCTCAGATATCCATAGGAGACACCTGTACTTTGCGGATATCAGTATACAAAGGACACCTTGGCCCATCTGCACCGAAAAGCGAATGTGCTTGCGTGAAGGTACACTGTATCAAAAACGAGGCCCGGGTATTTTTCCTGCCTGGTCCATTCCGACTGGCTGATTCTTCTATCCACTATGACCTAAACCGCATACACGACAGATAGAAAAACACAACAGAGTGCGCATGAGCGGGTAATGAAAGGGTCAGTGTTATCGTTTTCATTGCTTAATATTAAGGTGTTCTACACTGATTGAAAACTACCGATCGTAAAACAGTCTGCAGTGAGGACGATTCTGTGGGTATTGCTTGGCGATCGAACTGGTTATGAAAAGCAGTCAGTAGTGTGACATTAGTGAACGCCCTCGTAACAACAACAGCAGCAAAACCAAACGAGCAAATAGATGAAAACTACCAACGAAATCTAACAGCGTCGACATTGGAGTCTGGTATTTCTTTTTAGAAGCAGCCGGTTGGAAAGTTCATCTGAACACAAGGGCTGCAGCCAGTTGTGAGTGATCTTCTGGGTCCAGCAATCAAATACCCTGGCATCTACCGAAAGGCAATTTTACTCGTTAACTCTTGTGAGCAATCAGCCATTTCGCACAAATTCAAATATGCAGTGAGTCAAGTGTAAGAGATGTATCCTTCTTATGCATGGCATACGCCGGTGATATAATGCTATATTGTCCACGAACAACTGTATGATATCCCATCCCCTTATACTCCGTGGTATGTGACCTCTACTATATATACTTGAAGGCTACACCTTTCTGTGACATATTTGCTTCGTTTGTACTGAAGCTAAGGATTACACCTAATGATCAGTATCGTTCTCCTTTATAAAACTGATGTAAAACAGCACGACATACATGGGAGTTTTTGTTGAAGGATGTAATTTGTTCCTCGTAGTATTCGAGATTACCGCACGCACCTGATGTCCGTTGTAGAATGATCGTTCAATAAACATCCGTTCCAAAACCAGCGTGAATGGTGTGACATCTTACAGAAGACAAGTCATTGTCTGCCTGACGGATGTAAAGGATGAGGTCTGGAGAATTACAGACGATCCAAAGGTTAATAAGTTACCTAATGATTTTGTATGCCAGCCATATGAATTGGACCCATCTACTGATTGTCTCAAAATGACAAGAAATATTCGAAAGTTTGATGCTTGATTTCCCTATATCAAGCTGTCGGAACAAGGCCTCAAAATTAAAAATGATATCCTACGGGTTTTGCCGTTTCGCCTGAACAGTTTACGAGGAAGTGGGTGAGACAAGCTTACCAAACTATCAGTTTCCAACACGTGTATTCGTATGAACACATAATTGATCAATTGTTTCGGCTGCCGTTCACGAAACTATTGACAACCAGACACTATAAGTCATGGTGACGTCATCCGGTCAAATCTTGGAATGAGTTCGCTTCGAAAGGCTGCAGTTCATATGTAGTATGTGGGTAGCTTTAAAAGAAAACCTCCATTTGGTAACTGCTCTAGGAAATCTACAGTCTGTGCTGAAACTCCTAAAAAAAATAATTGTTTCTGCTTGTGCTCATTTACTAGGTGAATTCTGAAACTTACCGCAACATAAGGAGGCATTAACAAGATCTATTCAGTACTGTATAGTAAAGTTGTGGAAAGCGGTTGGAGATTTCTAGAGTTCGTCACGCTCTGTAATTATACAGGCTTACCTTAGTGAATACCCTTTTCCAGGGTTTCTGCAAAAGGCATTTGCAGAAACTGGTCTTGACCAATACGGTGCCTACCATTTGTTTTTATGCTTAAAGGACAAACACCTACAATTTGTATATGCTTAACTCCTGTGCATTTTCCTAAAAATGCTGACTACCAGAACGAACTTTAGTCTTATCCAAAAGGTTTTCATCTACTGTGAAATTTCTTTATTTATATGTGAACAGTATTCACAACATAAATGATACAAGAAGTGTTGTACTTGACGTTTTTAGAATGGGACCTGTGAAAGGGTATTTTGTGGAAAATTCAAAAGGATATCAATGAACCTATACTCCACAATGATTATGGGAAATATGGAAAAACACCACGGCGGGTAGGGAAAACGGAAGCTTTCAAATCTTACAATCATCTTGCAAATAGAACACTGAACACAACTTCTGTGAGCACTTCATTTTCCTTGAGCGGGAGAAAAGGAAAGTGGTCGAAAACAGTCGACGAATAATTGAAAATTGAAAGAAGTCTGGACGATGCATTAAATAAACAACTTCAGTAATGTATTCATGTTGCAGACAGTTATATTCCTCATCTATTTGACAGGGTGAAGTAAAGAGTGTGAGAGAGAGAGAGCGAGAGATGGACGTGATCATATTTTTAAAGCTAAGCCAGGCAATCCGGATTTTATGTACCAAGAAGATCTTTCACAAGTTTTTGGCGAAATTTCAGTAACTTATCAGATGTGTGCACAGCTGATATTTAGCTGTAACAAACTATGCACTTAGGACAGGGCAGAACTCATTGAGGCGAAATGTAGAATCGAAGCTCGAAGGGGCATTATCACAAATGTATCAAAATACGCCAACCTTTGATTCAAAGGTGGCATTCAAGCTTCTTCACACCTTCAGATTGAGGTTCATTTAATCTTGTTAAGTGATTGCCTGGTACAAAGTACTGAGAGATTTCCTGTACACTGATATGAGTCAAGAGCTAATCTAGACAATAACAAGAGGCTTTCTCGGGGAATTCCTGTGACCTTACCATTTCCCGACATAAACGCTTTAAGATGCCTTGAATGGTGGATTCTGTCAGCAAACGTAATAAAATTCTAAGAAGCAAGGTTTACAAACACAGCAAGGCTAAAACCAACATATTTACATTGCTGATGAGTAGTGGAGATTTGGTTTATTTTCAAGTTGACCATCACTCACATTTGATCGCAGCCTCCACATTCAGATAGACTTTCCAGCCAGCCTCTTTCGAAAAGAAGCACTAGACTCGAGTTTCGATCTCATTAGACCTCGTCAGTAGTGCATATCCTTGCCACGGCCGGGATTTGAACTCCGGCCATTCCAACCATGATGCAACCGTGTTAACAGGAGTTAACAGGACAGTTTCTGTGTCTCCACTTGAGACGATCGGGCAACCCGATCATTGCTCACAAGCCAGAGTGGTTGAGCGTTCAGATTTGACGATTCGGTCGTGCCTAATGTGAGGTCAATGGCGCAGTGGTTAACACGGTTGCCTCATGATTGGAATGGCCGGAGTTCAAATTCCGGCCGTGGCAAGATATCCACTACTGATGAGATCTAATGAGAGTGAAACTCGAGTCTAGTGTTTCTTTTCGAAAGAGGCTGGCGGAAAGTCTATCTGAATATTTACCTTGGTTTCGCACAGGCTGTAAAAGGATACTAGTGGCTCAGCTGACGTGTAAGAAATCTCAGCTTCCACTTTGCAGCAATGTTAGGCTAAACCTCCGTGTTTTTTGTTCAGTAGTTGTAGTCTGTGGGTGATATGTGACTTTACTAGCCTACTAATCTTGACAGACAGGTTTAATTCATTTTGGACCGTCAGTTGGAAGTGACAGCTGCGATGAAGATTTTGACTTGACAGTTAAACATATCATTTATCAGGTCACTTTTCGTTAGAGTAGCAAGTGTGTCGAAAAAGCGCAGATCGATGCCCACCTCAAAATTGAGTTCAAGATTTCCACAAACCGACGATGCAGTCCATTCTGAGAAACGCTAGTCAAACCGTACGGTTTTCATCCCAGTCAACCGTTTCCAGACTGACTTTTGCACAACGAACGTTGTTATGACGATTCTTACCACTGATCTTCTGTCGTGGATTTCAGCTGTGTGCCTAAAAGTTTATCCAGCGTTAATTATCGAATAGACATTTGTGATGGAAATGCCTAAGAAGTGTATTCGATTTGTACCGTAGGCTAGTACGTCAAACACGATGCGTTGATACTCCCATGCTGAATGTGGAAACATTTCAATTCGTTCTCACAAATACCGTGATCGCCTGGTCGTTCGCAGTGATGGCAGCAGCTGACTTAACGTTAGGATAGCCACACCGATCAAGCTTGACTTTCAAGAATCAGGATGAGTGAAAAAAAAAGCAAACCATCATTCTGGTGAAGTCAATTCGTATAAAGTACATAATAAGACGGAGTTCAGATATGGAGAAATTTCCATCCTCTGCCTAGCGAAGACATTCAGCGGCATCTGAAACCTCCTATTTGCCACGGACGACGTTTAAATTAGATCTTTACTAAGAATCCACGCCTTATAGTCATTCATGTGTAACACATCATAAATATTATCCCAATAAATGTGTGAGGTGACCGGGAATCCTCATTCCCAAAATTTCATCTGTTCGTTATTTTGGTATTACCATAAACTAAGAATTGAGATCGTCACGGTCCAGATGATCTTCGTGAATGGGTACTAAAGAAATTGGCCATTTTGTGCGTCATCAACTCTACGATCTCATTGTTAGGTGAACATACAAAAAAACAATTCAGAGAAAAAAACAGTTGTCTGTTGTGGGCTGTAGCGCTAACCCTGTTTCAGAGACGGTGTACGTAACATTCCAAAACAGTAAGTTATCCGTCTGCGCACAGTTCAGTTCATGAAGCATATTTCATGAATTTAAAAAATTTTCTACCGGGAGAAATATCCACAATGTACGCGTCACGACAAATCACTGTTCCAAAGTGTGCGGTTACTGACGTTGTAGCTGACGTGATAGTCTCAAAAACACGGGGATCGAGGTACAAATACCATTGACGAGCTCAATTAAGAGCGGAACTCGAGGCTAGTGCTTCCTTACGAAGTGGGCTGATCGAAAGGTTTAACTGAATGCGAGAATTGTCATCAAATGTCAGTGTTGTTCAATTTGAAATAATCGGGATCCCTGAAATCCGATTCAGATCTACTGGCTACATATATTGGGGGTTATTTATCACGTCACTACTCCGTTACGTCCATGATCGTTTTTTCACTCAAACATCCGTGGTCTGTCAACAGGAGTTCTCTTTAAATTGGTTCAGAATGTACAGTTCAATGGCAGTAATAAATTCGAAATTACTGACGATTACTTGGGGATTTGGTTAGTTTCAAATTGAACAGCACTCATATTTGACTGTAGCCTCTGCACTCAAAAAAACCTTGCAGCCAGCTCCTTTCAAAAGAAGTACTAGACTCGAGTTTCGCTTTCGTTTGAGCTCGTCAGTGGTGCATATCCTTGCCACGGCCACGATCTGAACTCTGGTCACGCTTTCATGAGGCAACCGTGTTAGCCAATGAACCATTGATCTCACACTAAGCACGACCGAATTATTGAATCTGAACGCTCAAACACTCTCGCTTGTGAGCAACGATCAGGTTGCCCGATCGTCTCGAGCGGAGACACAGTAACTGTCCTGTTAACTCCAATCGATAACCCTGCGATTAGGACTTCCTAGACAAGTCGAACCCACTGATCTCATTAAACGTGCTAGGCGATATTTTGATGAGTAGTTAGAGATTTGGTTGATTTCCAAATTTTTCACGGTTAGCCGATTATCGATTATTAGCACCACGGTATATCAACAAGTTATTGTGTAACCTTTCCCAATGTTCAGACATTTAAACATACTGAGGCAACCGTACATGCAGACATAGGACATTAGAAAACAAAAGGTTATACAGGCAGACACACATCCGGCAACTTGTGATAATGTGTTAGGGGTGTCTTAGAGGACTGTAAATATCGATCAAAGGCAGGTTCAAGCGTGAAACGAGTCAGCCCTGAACACGGAGTTAGCCGTGGCGTTTCAAAGTGTGCAGAGTCCAACGAAGAACTTATGCCAGTAGAGTAGTCTCCCAGTTTGAAACCCGTGTTTAAGAAACTGATCTGTTAATCACTGATTTCTGATAAATGGAAGAATGTCCACCAATAAGTGATCAGGTGAACACAGACTTTTATGCATCAGGGTTGATTCTTTCCTCCGACGATTGTAATTGACTGAAAATCGACCTACTATTTTCGGTTAGTTTGGATACGATTAGACAATGAGCTCCGTGGCTCTTTTGGATGCTTGTAATAATAGTCACGTCAATTTCTAACTACGGTGACAAGTCTGTGTACTTGTTTCCGTATGAATGCGCGCAGTGGAGTTGTAAATCGTAAAGAACACTCTAGAGTGAAGGTGTTCACAGGTTCTTCACGGAAGCTAGCATGGCATTTGCATATATCCTGTCATGCCAGCATAATTTATAAACAGGCGTGAGCCTTGCGTCTTTTTAAGCCATTTTGCATCCAGTATCCTTCCGTTTGTGACCCCGTGCACATAAAATCTTGCACACTCTGATGGTGAATGTGCAGTGCGTTCCATATAAAGACACCGACTGGTGAGCTGTTATTTACAGATCATATAGTAGATAAAGTTAACTCTTTTAAACAGCACTAACATTGCTGTCATCAGTGTAGAGCATCACTAGTGACTTGACAACATCTGGCAAGTTGAGAAAAAATGAGTTGAATGGGGAGGACCCATAATGGACACCTAAGAAATGAATTTATCCTATAGAAGGCAGCTTGATGTGTTGAGATATAATCCATTTAGATAATCTTCGAGTCACCTGAAAAGCTGTCTCACAAGACCTCTGCCGGGTGTTCGCAGAAGGGTAAGGTGACCGACTTGGCCTAGGTTACGGAAGGGTCATCAAGCGAGCCACACCTACACAGATAGGCAACATTTGACACTCTCTTCAATGTGTCTTTATGAGTGATATGTGTAAATATAGGCTCCGTACAACTTCTTCAATGACAACTTTCATAACACGGCTCAGAATAGAAAAGCTACATGTGTTACACACACTCAGATGACGTAGCTGGAAAAATTTTTTACCATGTGGTCTGGGCATTCTCTCGAAATTGTGAAATCAGCCCATCTAAACAAAAACCATTTGTGACATCAAGGGACGAAAAAGTTGAGCATAGGCCCCCATATTGTCTCATGTCTAGCGGTAAAACAATTTCCGATCGTTGACAAGGTGTTAGGCAAACTTGCCAACCACAAGTAAATCCAAACTGCTGTCCTAAGTTGAAAATCTTCCACATTTTGAAGTGTCACCAAAAGTGTCCGTCTTCTTAAGTATGACCGAGGTCTAGCATTTGATGAAATGTCATGAAGGAACACGACCTTATGGTTACGAATATATTTTCCCAACATTGTCATCATGCAGTGAGATGACAGCAACGCTTCAGTGATCGTCACAGATAGAAGAAAAGTCCTTCGTTTAGGTGACGGTTAGTGTGACTGAATTATGAGCAGTAAGTGATACTTTCGTCATAAGTTTGACATAACGGTAAAGCCCTCATTTTCACCAAAAGAGCCGGGCGGAGTCCTCCTTGCCCGATTCCTTGTGACGCTTAATGAGAGTGATTTCCTGAACGCCTCAAAATGTGTAGGTGAAGTAAAAAGCTCACCGATAAGGAAACATCCGAAAGAAAAACGCAAAACTTAACTCAAGAATGACGGCTGAACTTTTTATTCGAGGTATTCGGCGTAGCGTCTTTTTTATACGTTGCAGGAGATTGATAGATTAGTTGCTGATCCCCTTGATTGTAGTGATTGTGCGCAACATTTGTTAAACCAGTGAGTTAAGTTAATTGGTGTAGTTTGCGAGTCTTAAATATGGCAATCCGTTTGTGGCCACCACACCTCTCAGTCAGTCCTACTCTGGCCGATCAGTCTGACTTCCCTTGTTTGTGAAATGAGGTGTACAACATTGTAGGCAAGACTGTTCAACCGGATTCAAGAAGTTCAGCAGAATTATTCAAGATCCGGCGATCGAAGATACAAGGAACGATGATAACGGTGTGTGAATTTTGCAGTTTTTATGAGTACACACCCAAAGAGCTTCAACCTTCCTACGTGGAAGAGTTGGGAATCGAAGGGTCACCTAAGGATGACATGACTTTAGAATTTGAGCGTTTTTAATTTCGCCAGATCAGTTCGTCGCTCACAACCTTCTAAACGCTGCCAAAAGCTCAGTTAGGACAATCACGTGAACAGTTTGTGAGCAGGCGCAGTCTTTCCAACGGTAACTGTTGAGAACTGACCAACAGATGATGTGCTGACGTTTCACGCGTTCGCAGGTGGCATTAACCATGGCCGGGTTTCGGCGTAGAACTCCTGTATCAGACGTTTGCTAAGTAGTCACAGAATGCTCATTATGTGACTCGCGTCGATTAACTAAGTTGCATAGTGGGGTCCCCACTGCAGCCATCGCGTCTGCAAGTTGTTTTTTCAATGGTTAAATGTTACCAGATCTTACCAGTACTTGTGATTGTACCACACTCAACGGGATTCATGAGATGAACTGATAGGAAAACCTGTTGTCGGGACGGCAGCTTGTAATGTTGACCGCGCCTTCTAACCAATCGGGAAGAAGCTGTCTATTGGATAAAATCAAGCATCCACCGCGGAAGATGCATCTGTATATGTCTGTGTCCATCAGAGGTTCGCCTGACCGACTGTTTGGGCCGAAAGATACACAGAGACGTACGTGAACTTGACATAACTGGTTCCCTCAATGAACTCGACTGAAGTATGTGGAGGACTGATGGCCGCCTAGACCACAACTGCGTGCATTTCAACCACCCAATTTCATAAGTCTTGGACATCAAAATAGAGTTACAGACCAGAAGTCATGGCTGCATGGGTCAGACAGAGAGACGCGATTAAACGGATGGGGGAGGACAGTCGAAAATGAGAAACTGTAATCTTGATCAAAACCGATGAAAAAATATTTAACTGAACTGATCCGACTTACCCTTGAGGCGCTCTCGACTAACGTGGTTCTCCCTCTACAATGAAAAATCAATAAGGATAGAGCCATCAGCAATAAGCAAATGTTTAGCAGAGTGGGCCGTTAAAGGTAAATTAGAAATCAATGATAGAATAATGCTTATAACAGAAGTTAATAATATAATGATACAGTAGAAGTTAGAAACAGCTAGCTGAGCGATTCACGGCCTACCGTTTATCGGTGCATCTCATAGTGTACATACTGTGCAGTTGGTGTTTATATTGCGGAGTCAAATGGGGTAGTGAAAGGAAACGCCAGAGCACATCCACATACACACAATTCATTCACAAGCGCTAAAGTATCGTCTGGCGAGCCTGTTTTTCTGATGGCAGAGAAGTGGTTACCATCTGCGAATAGCAACAGCTTTAGCGAACTGGAGTACTTATCTAATGTTGGTTGTGCAAAAGACTTGAAAAGCATGAGTACTGATGACCTCGTGTTCGGAAATCAATAAGTGACGCGCGAAAGAAGGCGCTGACTGGTTGCGTTATCACTGCAGCACAACTCAAGTTGTTTGGACCTGTTTCACTTCCTACTCAACCCAAACCGGAGCAGTCCAAATTACTCGACTGCGCAACTGCTGTTTCGTTCGATCCACCTAGATGGCCTAAAACTCACACTAGAACCGACGAATACAGTGAGATTTGGCATAGAGTGGTTGGAGCATTTTCATCAAACGGACTGATATTCACTTGGTTGAATGTAGGATCGTAACTGAAGCTGCGAAGAGTGTCCAGCTGACTGCTTCACGAAGTCACTGATTAGGTTGTTCCATCACATCGTCAAGTTTATGAATTAGCTGTAAGGTGACGCTCTTCTCGGCCACAGATGTGTCATGTTGCAACATGGTCAGACTTGATGTGCCGTCGAATGAATGCACGGGGATGACCATTCAATTAAAGCATTGGTTATAGATGCTGTGATTCATTGTGCAAGATGCCCAAAGCGGAGACTCTGCAAGCACGGTGAAATAACGTACCAGAGAAGTTATATCGATGTGACGTAAAGCCGTTACAGTGTGAGTACCGACCATTTCACGTGGTGTTTCTGCAAACAGGTCTTTCGATTATGTCCCCTGTTGCCGTGTTATGGGAATTTCCGCAAATGTTTAACAGAAATTCGGTGGTTTAGGTTGATTAAGACGAAACACAACCTACACTGGATCACAGCCTTCACATTCAGATAAATCGATCGGCCAGCTGGCTTAGAAAGGGAGCGCCAGATTCGGGGTTTACCCTTAGTAGAGCTCACCAATACAGCATATTCTTGGCAGGATCGAACTTCGCACTCCGATCCTTGTGTGTGTGAGACTTAGACTATGTCCGGTTGTTGCAATGAGCTCAGGAACTTAACTGAGAATTGCTGATCTCAGGGTAATTGGTCGAATAGAACAGAGAGATTCTGTTCATTTTCTTTTCGAAATGATCAAGCGACCTGACTACTATTCACACAAGATTGTGGTTCAACGTTTGGATACAATCATTCGGTCATGTCAATTGTGAGGTTACCGACGTTGTGGTCAACACGCTAATCTCACAAGCAAGAGGGGCGATTGGTAAATTCCTGTCCGAACGAGGATGTGCATTACTGAGGGGTTCTAGTAAGAGCGAAACTCGAGTGTGGTGTTTTTTTCGATATGATCCAGCGGAAAGATCTATCTGAATGCGAGAGCCGCAATCAAATGCGGGTAGTGTTCGGGTAGAGAATTCTAGAAAGTCTGCTGATTGGTCAGCCTCATGTTGAGTTGAAAATGATGTGTTAAGATGCGCCCGAAACTCATTGAGTGCACATTGTCCTCGTCTTCTTAGCTGGCGGCACATAGAAATATATCATCTACTTATCAATGACATAGACTGATCTCTACAACAGTAGTTTTAAGCTTCTCTGTAAAGTGAGCCATAAAGATGTTTGTCAAAACGGCACCAAGTGGACACATTACTGCTACACCGTCTGTATGTTGAGAACCTCATCCTTGAAGCAAAAATGTGTTGCTAGAAATACACGAGAGAAGTAGTCATTCTAGTTCCACCAAAGTACCAAACAGAAACTGATTTCTGGCCATTCGTTCAACATTTTCAACAATTGTTTCTTTTAGTGGAGCGTTTGTGAGGGAACAATTATTCTCCATTGCCTCCAGGTCAGGTTAGCTAAGGTTTATTTCTTTCAGTAGGCCAGCCATCCTAAGAGTATCCAATACGGTACAGAATCTAAAGATTTCAGCTAAGACGCATATCATTCAGTAGTTGGATAACATTTTAAGCACAATTAATAGAACGATACGTATAGAATTATGACCGGTAGAACGTAACAGATTTCAGATGGACGCAGTCGCTGTGAACCCAATGTGCAAACGATGCCATGTTAGAAAACAAACATCCCACACTAATTTCTATACCCGCTTCATCCATAAGACTTCAACTATGCATACGGTTGTGTTTTCGGTAATTCTGGTCGAGCTTTTACACAAGGTACATGCGGTGTATATGTGAAAAAAATCAGAACAAGTCGGGTGATTCATTAAAATCATAGACTTGGGGCGGAGCATAGTCTACTGGAAAAGGGCGAGAGTGTTAGTGAATGTGTGACAGTGTCACATGTGCATGCCATAAGACACACGTTCGCGGGCGTCAAATGGTTCACGCATGCTTGGGCTGCAAGTAGCATAGGCTAGAAGAAGTGTAGAGCTTAGACGAACTGCTTTTGGAGACACAGACGGGTTGTGGAGTCTGGTAGCAATAGCCTTGGCATTAATAACAGTCGCTACCTGACAGCTCTGGAGTGGGCTTGACGAACCTTACAAATGACTTGGAAGACTTCATCTGGTTCTAATTGATTGTTAGTGTCAATTAAGCAGTAACCGATCGCACAGGAAATGCGTTTTCTCGAATCGCTGTGAAACCATTTCGGGAGGTTTTCATGATACATTTGGGATAGCCACCATGTGGTACTGCTAACGTAACTGACTTGAAAACGACAAGTGAGGGAATAAAAGCAAAAAGGACAAGGGAAGCATAGGCAAGCTATCTTTGAGATATGGCACCCGCACCGGACCGGTAGTGAACAATAAGATGACCCGTGCTGCATGATAGGCACTCTTAATTGCACTGCACACTCGGCGAGTGTTATGCTCATCGGTAACTTCACCCTTGTATGATAGAGTGAAGAAGACAGTCTTTTTATTTACCCCCTGAACAATTTTCTGCTTTACCTCCGGCTGCACGTTTCTGCCCAGGAATCGTTGAAGATATGCATTTTGACTTAACACAACCTGAACGTGCTAGAGTTCAGTCGGTGAGGTATTTGGCGCGCATGTCTTTTGAGCTCTGCCTGATAAGCAGCAAACTAAATCCCGCGTATATTTCAGCGGGGAAAAGCTAAAAAACTGCGTACTCTGGCTACTACACGCTTTCTCCTATGAGCTACTCTTTGGACTAATCCATCAATTCCACGAAGCATGCAACACCTCGAAATGATAGTTGGTTGTTCATCTCTAATTCGACGGTGAATGAAAGGTTGGGGTGCGCATGACTGAAACCAACTAATAATGACTGTGTATCATTTTTATCGTTTATCGAGTAAAATATGTTATCTACTTCCCGTGAATTTCATGGGAATGTGAAAACGACTAAGAAAATCGAAGGGCCCTCTTTAATGTTTAGTTTGTTCGAACCATCAGACTGCTCACAATCCGAATGTATCGGTACAGTTGAACATCTGTGATAACGTCGCACTGAATTCTGACTAGGTAACGCTATCAGAGAGGCAGGCAGAATTCATTACACATGTCACTTTGTTTGTAGACTTAGATGGTGCTATTGCGAAGAACACATTATTACAAACCGCTATATAAAAGGCATATGTTTATATGAACTGTAAGTATTATAGTCCGTAATTTGCAATTTAGATGAAAATGTGTTCAATGCTGTTTGCTTAGTGTCTGCCATACAGCCTTCCATTGTCACTTATGAAGTAGGTGCCCTACGTTTAACGTTCGTGTTATCTGGTTGAAGCCAGCCCTGAGGGTACATAATACAAAATCACGTTTACATGTAACATTGATTCTGTTGCATTTATAATTCAGAAAATTGGCACCTTCACCTGACGACTATTCGCAAGGTAATTTATTAATCAAATAATAACTATTCAATCACAGTCGGCACTTTAACCACTTTCATCAGCACTTCTGCAGCAGGACGCGGTGACTGTCTAGCACAGCTATGCAACCCGGGGGCGATGTCAACAACAAAATTCATGGCAGTAACTTTTTGCTGTCAATGTCAAAGGAAACTGACTTTCGCCTTACCTGTCTCGATGAGTTTTTTCTTTATTGAAAACCGAATGTCTATCGGCCGTCTACTGACGACGGACATGTTTGGGAGATGACAACGGTCCCGTCCATTGTAAACTAAGTCTAATGGTGTTTCGTAAGCAGACTGCATCAATTCTTAGCATTGTTTGTGACCGGCATTGTGATAGACGATTGAACATCGATAAGCAACCACACTATTTATCATTCACGAATACTTTCTGAGAGTATCACAGTCAGCCCCACGCGAAGCACGGATGGGTCAGCTAGCTGAATATGCATGATAAGACGGTACGCAAAACCGTGAGTGAACCGAACGGGTGATCATCACTTAACGTTAACTGTTTTTCGGTGTGAAAATTCGGGAGATTTTGCCTTCTGGCACACCCAACAGTCAATCCATTTCCGTTAACGTTCATTTAGTATACGCAGCGTTTGATACGTTGGTCTTTATGTACTGTTGTAACACGTGCAAACAATTTTTTGACCCATTCACGTTGTGTATGACTGACATTAGTGCCGTATACAATTGTCAATTCTGTTTGAGGATGAACGGTTTTGTGGTGAGCCACTTCAGACTTCTTAGCCAGACTGGTGTCGAAATACTTCACCAATTTGTACGTTGTTAAAGTAATGCTTAAAACGAGTTGGCCTCACTTCCGTGGTCTGACTCAACAGTTTTTAATAAATCATCAACCAGTGAATTACAAATGGCGTCAATAAAATAATGGCGCTATTGTGAATGTATAATCTTCTCCTTTATGAAGGATAATCATTATGGGCAAGTTTATGAGGAATGCCAATTCTTCCCTGGGACTAACGAATTTTTGCGTAAATTACCATGTGTTGAATATCAGAGTTACTGTGAGTACTAATATGACCTTATCACTGTACTAATTATCGACTCAACAAAGCCGAAAGTTATTTGTCTATTTCAGTAGTTGAAGGTTATCCTCACTCCACATATCACCTAAGCAGTTATCAATTCATATGTGCTAACGTACTGAATCAACCGTTTATTTGTTGGCTAGAGGATTGTTGTTAGAGGTTGGTCAACTTTTAACAAATCGCTAAAGTATCCATCACATCACACTGAACGTTCACGTAAAACTTCGTTGATTTTATTGTTTTCCACTGATACGTGCGGAAAGTTTGCACTTAAAATTCTGTCTGATATATTTCATCCTTTTAATTTGGATTACACTAAATCTTCAACTGGATCTAGGTGAAAAAAACTTGCTTACAATCATCCGGTGTTGCTCCTATGTTTGTCCCTATTTAGCCAAACTTCTACACCTAACCAATCGTCATATTCTTGTGTGTACCTAGGATCAAAAGCAATAGATCATTTCAGCTGATTGTGTCCAGCACTCAGCTTATTCGTTAATCTTATCAGTTGCGTGACTCGAGCACACTAGGTGAATTGTACATTGTTCACTGAGAATGTGAGCAAAACATGTCTTAGCTCAATTTGACTTAACATAACTATGACAACATTACGATACGGTGGTCACAGGGTGAGGCGGTGTCCAACCAACATACAAATAATCACATACTGGCCGTACATAAATTAAGTAGCTCCACACAGGCTGGAAGAAGGGCGGAGAAGTACAGTTTTTATTGCCAATGACTAATGACCACAGCAAATCTTGGGTTTTTACGTTTGCTATTACACTAAGTGAATAGGTAAAGACGATAACAAGTGATGACTTTTCTCAAAACGAAACCGTGAAGGTAAATTGATCGATAGAAGGCGTGCGCGAATGCAGACTGAAATGAAGTTATGATGCGGGTAAAAGCTGTCAACTGTCAATACTCAGTACGATGTAAGTCCAGGTAACCAAGTTAAGGAAGGGCGACTTCAAACGTGCTACAATTTATGCACTGAAAATAAACAGTTAGGAAGACGAAAGCCCGGGGAAAATGTCACTGCCAAAGTCTCCGCAGCCGCTACATCTTGTTTTTTTATAGGGTGAAATCGATTGACCACTTGGGTCAGCTGATCAACGAGAGAGCATCCACTGCGATCCCGGAAGGGTTTAAGAGCGGTTTTTACGAGCAGCTGGTTTTGCTGACCATCAGCGTATTAGCAGGTAGCCGTTTCGATCAAGCTGAAGTTTATCAGCAGCGCACACACCTTAGATTTCTACGAATGATATATGGGTGATTGTCAGGGTGGTGGCCCAGACTGACGAAATTGCACCAGCCAAGAAAGACAATTCGCATATCACATTACAACCCTGGTGACCGCGACCCCTTGAGCTTGTAAATAAACATCTGGACAACCATTCGGACAACTGTTCGAGAGCAATAGGCCCGAGTATCCAAACGGGTGTGGTGTTGATGAGACCAGTCTGTCGCCGATCATTTCGTTGGTGGTAGCTGTAACCGACTACCGGAAAGCACTGAGATGTATGACAGATTTACTAGAATTCGGTGAACTTCAAATACGAGGAAGTCACAGCTCTGATAAACTCCGGAGGTTGCGACCGAGAGTCACCTACAATTACGTCGCGCCATGGACCCTACCAGATGTAACGTGCAAATACAAACGAAAGAACTTCCCCTGAATTTATAATTCATTCAGTGGTGTTCACACAAATCGTATGATTGGTCCAAATTAAATTTGAGACCACTACGTAGGTGCGCAAAACGTATTGTATACAATGACAAATTGCAACGAGATACTGCGTCAATCTCATGTTATGATTTATTGCTGTTAATTTTTCCCTGTTGACGATTTCAGTTTTAACAAAATGAAGGAAACGGCTGGCGACAATAGCCAGCATGTGAATCACGTTGATAACAGTGCATGAGCCACCTATTTTATGA
The DNA here is from genome assembly GCA_008508345.1 of Paragonimus westermani. Classification (NCBI taxonomy): domain Eukaryota; kingdom Metazoa; phylum Platyhelminthes; class Trematoda; order Plagiorchiida; family Troglotrematidae; genus Paragonimus; species Paragonimus westermani. Next base: position 46,036 of record QNGE01003125.1, read on the forward strand.
TATGCACTAGATATTCTTAACTCTGCTCTGCTAAGTTAATGGTTGGTCTTAGTAACTAAATTCGTACTGAGTAAGTTATAACATCATTGACACAAAAGCACTATGTGGCAAGCGCCAAATTAAAAAGGAATGATACTTCCGAACAAAGTAATGGTGACAGATGTTGCCCTTCAAGTGCCAGGAATCGTGCAATAATCTTTGCAAGTTTGTTTTGATTTCCCGAGTTAACATGCACGAAGAAAGCCTATGAAACAACCAACAATAGGGTAATAACGAACCACTTAAATGACTTACGAGGAACAAAACTGGATTAACGGGTTCGTGCTAATACTCACCAGCCATACTATGAAAGAAGCTCACGTGAACAAAGCTAGTATGGGCTGGGCCCAAATAATTTAGATTGTCTGTCATCATTTTATTTCTCACTTTGCTTTTAAGTGATTGCTGACTCGATAGACAGTTTGCTGTAGAGACATTTTTTTATTGGGTGTTTAATTGTTTGGCTCGATTTTGTCAGCGATGTTTCTCCTTTATCCGGCTTGCTGTTCATTTTGACCTGCAAACTTGAACAAAAAGCGAGCAGTGATTTTTCTCAGGCGCCACAGGCCAGACGTGAAAAATAGCATGAGTCATTACTCAACAATGTCTCACCGTTGTCTACGTGCATTCTTCGCACTGTAGCCATCTTAGTTGTTGGTCAGCATGCAGACGGGGATGGTAGTTTGTTCAACCGGGTGCGCTAATCCAATGGGAATGGTACTTGGACAAATGAAGAGTCTGCGCAAAAAACGACAGGTGCTTTCTACCAGCTTAGCTGCGAAGCTGAAGTCTGGCTAGCTAGCAGAGCACTTGTCGCACTTTGGCATGCTGTTTCTGTAGCAGGTTCGAACCCAGGCGAAGTTCAGAAGTGTCACAATTGGGTCTCTTCTAAATTAACATATCTGCCAAACTACTTATCACTAACCGGCTGGTACTCGATTAAGTTCAAGTAAGCACTGGTTACTATGTTGATGTCAGAACAATACATTGGGGTATTTAAACTGAGCAAGTGGACCCCGGTCACTACATGTTAACATATTGCAACAAATCTGGACGACGGCAGTACACATTGTTGATCAATGCCGGCCCGTGGGGAGGATTGTCCCATCCCCAGATCGATCAGGCTGACAGAATCCCGGGGGCTTGTTAGTTGAGTCTACAGGACACCCAGAGTGGACTGTGTACTGAACTACATGGTGCTCGACCAAGATCTGCTTAGAAGAAACGACACAGCAGAACAGAGGGCGGAATGATGATTTGTAGACATCGCAGAAGTATCATCAACAAGTTACATTTGTCAGATCATAATGAGCGGACTGTCTAGCCTAGGTGCTAGAAGTTGAATTCAGAGCCCCTACACAAAGTAAACTGTCATAATCCTCTGCCATGCTTAGTATGCAGTCATTAGTGGATTTAAATCACCTTCCGTAGATCGAAACGGTCTGATTTTGACACCGAACTTTCTAGTGGTTTAGTGTAGTCTGGGTTAAGCAAACTTGGTTAATCCCATGGACTGCCATATTTCTACATAGCTATCGCTGATCACGCCCAGCTTTCGTTAACACACACTATTACTGTTCGTAAAATGCCATACGTTAATAAGTTGTAATAGTGAAGTTCCACAGATCAGCTGGTTTTCTGGTGTGAAATAGTACAAACTTTTCATGTGCACGCAGATTAAAACAGTAAACTTCCACTTACAAGACAACAGAATCCACTTTGAATGTAAGTAGAGGAAAACAATGTACGTTAATCATGTCTTCTCCCTGCAAGAAGTAGAACACCCAGATGATTGATCTGGGTGATAGCGTCTGAAACAAACAGATAGCCAAATCGGACGATATACTGAACCAGCTGCCAAAAGCAAAATCATCCCGCCATAGGTCGGTTAAAGGCCGAATAACCCGTGATGGTGACTGCCAAATTGATTTGGTAAAAACCGTATAGCAACCATACATGGCATCCGGAAGTGCGTGTTCACCAAACGACGTTTATCACTGACCCAAACTAGCACGACACGACTAATTTGGAAATGCCGGTGATTCAGTGAGAACAAACGGACAATAAACAAATGAATCTGATATTACTGACCGGCTGATGTGGTTCAGTGTTCGGTATAAATATACAAATTAGTTTAGGTAGATCAGAGTTTGCTCGAAACCAAGCACTTGTACTGTTTTTTATGGTCAAACACAGTGTTAGGTGAAAATGACCAACTCTAACAAATTGCCGCAAACGAATGAAATCCAGTATGCTGGAAAACAATGAAGGGTTACCAAATTTTAAAAAATCAACATCAATCTGAATGGTGATATGCTGATGTTACTTGGTTGATCGGTATCCTAAAAGAAATTTAATCGATTTAATATGATGCCACTTTCGCTCAGGTGACACCGGACTACTTATTGGTCAAGAGGAATAAATGCTTAGAAAAAATATCGATGGTCCCAAGAAAGCTGAGGAACCTTGAACATGAGGTTGCCCGTAGAATTTGGTTAGAGTTAATGAGTTCACTTCTAGAACAGCCAGATAAGCAGAGCACTAGCCTCCAGTGATTGTAGTTGATACAAGCATATCTGTTGTGGTGACGGTGAGTCAGTGGTCTACACGCAGGCGTTTCATGTACGAAGGAGTCAAGGATTAAGCTCCAGATAAACAAGAGCGGCACGTAAGCTTGATTTTACTTTCGAAATGGTTGAGTTAAAAAATGTACACACTACCCCCCGAGTGTATTTAGCATGCTTTATTGTATTCCGCCACCGCTGAGAATGAAGGTATATCACACTGCGTTTACCTTGTGACGTGGTTCGATTGGCCAAAACAATTACACTGGATTCAACGTACCAGTGTGTCCGCGGAAAGCTGACGCACAAGTCCTCTTGCCCTGAGTGTCTGTTGAACCCTGCGGCATGTTGACATCAACCGACTGGAAGTAGAGCAGCCGAACCTACCAGATTTTGGTACTGATTAAGCTCACGGTCTTTGGCCGCAAACTCAGTTTGCCTTAGGACACGAGGGTATGGTTCCTTGACCTCTTGTGTAGTGATCATTACTCACAAGCGAAAGTGGTTTAGCGTTCAGATGTGATCATTTGATTGCGCCTAGCAGAGGCTAGTGATGCAACGATCGAGAAGCAGGCATATTTAAGGGAAGATTGGTGACTTTCTAAGCGCTTCATTCCAAGGTTGTTGGTATACGGAACGTAGTTGTGTCATTAGGTAGGCCATTTAGGTGTGACCACTTGAACACACGTCAGGTTAGGCATGGTCAATGGAGCGGTGAGCAGCACGACTGAATCCTAAGCCCGACCGCTGAAGTGCAACTCGCGATCCGAGCACAGGAGTAACACTAAAGTCAAACATCGCTCTTTTGGAAACTTGGCCACCCGAATTTTTTTTCCCGTGTGTGAGTGATGTCAAGCCCTTTGACAGCTCATGTGTTCAACTATTCATCAGAGAACAAGCGTGTCCCAAGGTTAAGACACCAGTCGTAAAAGGGCTGGACAACACCTTTTGGCCAACGACCAGCGGTCGTGAGAAGACTAGGTAAGATTTGACTGTGTTTGCCCCATTATGAAAATCTTCAGAAAAAGTAATTTTTTCAAATAAACCTTGGCACGTATACTGGTGCTTGGCTTTTAGTAGTAGTAAACGAAAAGGGAAACTGTGGTTATCCACTTAGATCAAAGTAAAAAAAGAATGCTGAAGAGTTACTTCGGATTTTACAACAAAAAACTGCTGTAAAGAACAGTAACCAAACAGTGGGAGGCGTCTTTGGTAAGAGATCAAAACAGTGAGTCTCGACAATTTCAGAATATTGACAACTAGGTACGGTGACTCACCAATAATAAGTCAACTAATCTATAGACAAATACGAGTATATTTCCCGCTGTACATGTGGTTACTACAGTAAACGCAATAACACAATCGCACTATCTAATACATGGCTACACAATCTTTCTCATTAAGGTCATTCTTGATGTGAATCAAATTGTCACAGCCTATTGGCACACGAATGGCAGATCCATATAAACATTAAGCAGGGCATAAACCGAAAATAAAAGATACATGATTATAAGCATCATGTGCAAGATAACTGCTCAGTATCGCCTACCCCCATTGGATCATGCCCAACAACTGGTACAGGCGTTGCTTACTGTTCTCTTTGCATGTAATCATTTTGACCGCAAAGCCTGGTCCTTTAAGATATACTTCAATGCAACTACCGTTTACCGCTGTGTCAAGCCCACCTGAACTTCAAGAGATTTTTTCGGAGCCATATTATATCACAATCCACCAGATGGGACGTCTGATTTTGTCAGTTACTGTGGAACAGCCAAGACTACGATGAACTTACTGGGTAATCGCTCCAGTAGAGAACTATGAGCGCGCATATAGTGGAGTTCAAAAACAAACTGACGTTATGGTTTGAGCAGATAATTCAAAAAACTAAATTGTAGGGTGTTGAAACTTTCATAGAGCAAAATAAATTGTCACATACCAGCCTGTCTTGATGTTGTGCAATTGAAATTCACCAAAGAAAACGAATGAAAACCAACCATCTCTGAGAGAAATGACCGACACTCACGACAGTCAGCCAAAGCAAACTGCAAAATTAAACAAAACACGTTATGTTCTTTCTTTTTAAAAAACGACACACCACATTCGTATTAGTTGCTTGTTAATTGTAAATTCTTTGAAGTTTACAACGATGCGAGTTATTTAAAACCACTTGAGTTACTCTGCCAGTAGACTTGGGAAGGCTACCACACTTATTCGATCAAAATATCTGTAAACTGGTTGATAACGGAGGCACAGACCGTATTGTGCGTTCCAATCAAAACAGTGTGTGATATCGGTCACTTCGTATTGTTGATTGTAAACCTTCAGTGATTAGGCATATTCGTTCTTTGCTGTGGCCAATCACTTTACTTCACTAATCTACTTGATATAGGCAGCTGGACAGCTACGTGGGCGATAAACAAATCTTCCCATCGTACCAGTGAATGCGAACGGCTGAGAAATCAAACTCTAAGCCGAGTCGCAACGATGAGGTTAAAACAGACTTGATGTAATATCTTGTAGCTGTTTCCTAATCTCTGAGTTTGGTCATGAAAGTCCCAGTATGGGCACCAGAACCCAAAAGCTCAACTTTCAAAAATAAGGTTCATCGCGGTTATTCTAATTATTACAGCATGTAAACGTGTTCAGAATGCAGGAAAGAGAGGTAAATCACATTGGTAATTCATACATAAACATATGAGTAATCTATGTATGTCTTCACCATCTTATTCGGTCAACAAACGCAAGCATTGTTTTTCCACAAAACAGACAGAATTTGAGTTATTGGAACAACAAACGAGCACTTTCCAGAAAAACATGTGACTTGATGGTCTGCCAACTGCTATCCATTGTTTATCAGTGTTACTCAAAGTTGAGTAAGGAATGGTATAATGCGAAAAATCTCGAATGTCAGAGGATAACTTGTGACCAACTTTTATTGTAACATACGAGAAACTCTGCAAGGGGGAAGCGAAAAAAGAGAAGGATTGGTAACGTTCAATAACAATTAGAACAGATGAGCAAATATATGTTGGAAAGACCTGACCTAAGAGTAAGGAAGGTTAAAATCTACGAAGAGTGATACCCCAGCTAACGATTGCGCTACCGCGAAAACCCAATGGTGTCTACAACGAATAGCTTTTCTCCACAGTCTACTCTCAACCACTGCACGAATCACTTACTTCCTTTAACTGGCTCATTTTTCAAGTGGCTCCCTCTTGACTGGAAGAAGAGCTTTCTTATGCGTACTGATGGAACTCATTTCATAGTGGGAAGCTGTTTAGAGCTATGTTCATGAACAAAGGAATTCAGCCCGGAAACATACTTATTCGTTGTTTTCTCAAACAGAGAAGATACAAAAGGAGAAACAACGAAAGTGCATGAAGACATCATTTCTTTTTCCACTGATGGCATCACGTGGTTCACTTCCACCAGAAAACATTCTGTACATGAATGAAGAGATTTAATGCACATTAGTTGCTCATAGTGGTTTCTGGGGTGAATAAAATTATACAGACTTCGTCAAAAGGTGGTACCATACGAACCACAATATCTACAAAGTGACAGTTAACGTGTGTTTTCACGAGCGAGCACTAACGTCCACATAACTTAGTAGACCTGGAATGGATATTGAATGAAAGTTGCGTTTACAGTCAGAGTCAAGTGGCTGGTTGGGACCTGACGTGTCCCCACAAAAGCTGCAGGAAGTTAACAAATTTCCTTTAGAAGCACATGTTTTGAGTTGCACTAACTGATAGCGTTTCATTCAGCGGTCGCCAAAATGTGTTGGCGAACTATCTTGGGCTGAGCGATGACAATTCTGTGGACAACTTGGAGTGTTTTCATGATATCCGTGTGACAATGACAGTGAAGCTGGTAAGTGATTTTGTGTAACCGGTTCCAATCCATACTGAATGATCTTTCTCGATCTTTCATGGCAAGTGTCCAGTTGCGCGGTCAGCAGATTTTATCGAGCAACAACAGCACGAAAACGAACAGACGAACACCAGCTGATCTTTAACTGGCAAGTGTTCTTTCAGATTCCCTCCTACCATGGACACAATAATAACCGTACTTCACGAGGTCGTTGCCAAAATGGTGTGTCAAAGTGCTCAATATATTCGGGGGTTGCATTAATAGTTTGTGATATCCTTTTAAACGAAAATTGTGTAAGCATTAACTTCTTTTCAGTTGCAAGTGTTATACAGTGAGAATTTTGTTAGTCACACTGAAAGCGATCATTTGCTCCGAATAGTGTTTTCCGTCGTCAGGTTCGCAATCGTTTTCGGTCTGTGTCCCACTGTACCATCGGAGCTAATCTTTCTTGTTCTAACCGTCAAACTCTGAGATAAACATTGCGCTTTTGTTTAAAGGTTACAAAACTGGCGCCCCACACAAACACTTACACTTGAGAGTGTGACGCGGTATTCCCTCAACGTTTGGTCGATGTCAAACCAGTTAGTGTTAGCTAATAGTGTCAGAGGTTGAAGGGCATTTCACAGAGGTAGGTTGTCGAGTGACACGTTTTGCTAGAATCTCTGGAGTTGTATTGATCGGGGAGGAAGTTATCAAGAACCATTGTTCAATAGGTCTCTACACCTGTTTCAGTGGAAATACATGGTAATGATGTTCCAGCTTAAGTGTGAAGAGATAACCCAACAGTATCAAAATTTGTGTAATCGTTCACAAATTCGTTTGCTTTTTTGTACAAATGATATTGTGTCAGTTTTCGGAGTGGGAACCCAAGTCGATTTATTTTCCACGAAAAAATTCGCGACGTGACATATTGTTTCAATACCAAAACTCGCTGATAGATCAAAACATATTTAATTGGATAAACTATTCACCTCACTAAGCCTGAATCCATTACGCAAATTGCCAGAAGAATTATTCTGCCGTATCACCAGCATATTTCCTTTTTTTTCGAAAACAGTCGTATCATGTTGATGAGTGGTGGCAACAAATCAAAATTCCTCAATTCACAACGAATAATTTAGAATTTCTAGCCGCGGCAAGCGCCGCTTCACGAAGTCATGACGACAACTCAGAAAATTTTTGCTACTGGATCCCTTCTAACTTAATAAGTCCGTCGAACTATTTGTCAGAAATACATTTTCAATGCTCCGCAGTAGCGTTCGTGGATTCTCAGGAATCTCACTAAAGCAGTCAATTCCCTGGGTCATTTGGTGGACTCCGTGACATAGCGCGATGGGTGGGTGAGCCGACCCAAATGCGGAATTTCCGAGTTTCCAAAAAGGTTTCTCAACATACCTGATATACAATCTGTCGTGTGTGGGTATTATATACGCACCGTTCCTTCACGCTCGGCCGGAATTTAGATTTTTCACGATTAAGTCTGTTCTACTCTACCAGTTCTGCCATGTTGTTTGCCAGCAACCGAGTTTAAAGATGGAATATAAGCGTGAAATCTCAACGAGTAAACAAAAATCATTTACAAAGGTAAGTTAAGAAAGTTTCAACATGGACGAAATTACACCAGGAACTAATGGTCTCAAGAATGAGGGTCGGTATGACAAAAGCACCTCACAGTATTCATTTAACATCAAGAGATCCCACGAAGCCTCGATCAGTCTGCTAGAAAGTCAACTGGGAAAAAAACTTGGTCAAGTTCCAATTCTACGCTTTGTGGCTACGTTACACGACCAATTTGGCAAGGGGACGGAAAGCGATAGGTCAAAATGTTGTACAGGTTATTCACGCAAAACAGGATCTCTGGGTCTTCCAACAGTGAGGCCTGTTTTGTCTTTCCGTCTTTGTCAGGATATTATGATTTGACGGACAGGTCACAAAAGGTAAGCACCGAAAAACTGCTAAAAACTAAGTGTCTGAATGAGACGGAAAGTTGTTATCGTTTTTGCACTTTTCAATAAAACCTTAATTAACGTTACAAGATAGCCTAGCCCACATTCGAACTAAACCCAGTGGTTTATCAGGATGGCCAATTACTTGGTGGCACACATTATTTTGAATCATCTGTTAAAGAGGGTCATCTATTTAGATCGGTGGCAAACGCACTCGCCGGCCGCCTACTAATTGAGGAACTCACTGTTCTTTTTGTGACTCCATTGACGAGCGCGTTACGTTCGCATCGCGCATTCTAAGAAGCGGTGCTCTTTCTAAGGCAGGTGTATTTTGGTTGTCCATGAGAGGAAGCTTGTACAAAAATTTATAAAGAATGTAACTGCCATACTCTTGTTATCAGTAGAGATTTTTGGCAAGAACCACTTTATATGCCATCTTCCCCCGCATTAACGAACCACATTCAAATAGCCAGTGATTTATGGCTACTCGGTAGAATACTTCGGAACTACCGGAATTTCGAATAGACAAAATTGGACATGAATTGAACACCGCAGACATTTGCTTACGGCTGCCACCTTGGGCTGGAATTTTTGATCAAACCCTTCCGAAAGAAACAACAGAGTCAAGGTTTATTCGTTAATTAAAGCTGATCGATAATGCTTATGCTCACCACCACCACCACAGGATTTGGACTCCTAGCCAACATCTCATGAGGCAGTCGTATTCACCATTTCGTCATTCAACTTACATCAAACTGGACTCAAGTTTCATAGGCGAGTAGCGTTCAAACTTTCCGATCGTTGCGAAAGGAGGCATAGAAACTGTTCGGTTAGATTCAGCTGACAGCCACGATTAGGATTTTCATGTTATGCTCAGATTAAAGAATACACTAAGTCGGCTGAGCAGCGTATTGAGTACTGATTACCGACGGGGGAGCTCATTGCTACAAATTGAATACCACCCAAACTGGGTTGTAGCATTTTTACTCAGATGGACATTTTGCATATCCGCTTTTGAAAAGAAACAAAAGAACCGAGTTTCGCTCTTGTTAGTGCTCAACAGTGCTACATCAACGCTGCTATCAGATGTTCATTCAGGTCAGCTAAATCCCTGAGTGCATATCAGAATGAAGTTCGATTCACGACCGAGTCTGAATGGTTTGTAGTTGCACTGTTTGGTGGAAAGTTGAGTGCGGTTACTGATTGCCCACTCACATTGTACGCGTTTGGTACCATCTAGCGATTTCACATAAATTTAGGGCAAGTAACACAGACTAGGAGATAAAGCGTACACGTTAGAAACCACCGGAGCTTCAAGTGCCTTGCAAAAAGTTCGTCTTCATATGAGTTTCAATTTAAAGAATATGATTAAGGTTAACACACAATGGGTGTTTCAAACGAATCCCGTCACATTCGAGACAAGAAGTGAACTATTTACAAACAGTGGCTGAAATTCAAGTATTCTGAACATAACAACCTTACCACTGTCACGATATCAAAATGGCTCAACAGAACAGCACAATTTACCAACAACAGTTTACCTGTACCCAACTGAGATGTAAATCTAGGTGCAAAATGGTTTTGAATGTATGTTAACGCATAAAGTACATGGATATCAGTGAAAATTAGCTGAATGCATACATCCGAATTTTTAATTGTTGCCCCCACTGAGTATGCGTGTGCAGTAAACTTCTACAATAAAGATATATATATAATCGGAAAGGAACAACTGAATACCGGCAAATTTAAAAACAGACTGAGTAATACGTTGTGTAAACCCAATCATGGCTTCCAAATTTTATTGCAAATAAATTGTTTCTGATTGCTTACCATAATTACTTCGTCGTCTTCGTCGGCAGATTCTCCCCTGGAAGTAATGGAACCCCTTAGACTAGATGTACTCATGTGATCGGACTTTTGCCAGACTGTGAGAAAGAAGGAGCCTCAGATTACACTTGCATATGAATCATCCAACTGGAGTAACAGCAGCAACCGAGCGGTTATTATGCTACACCCGATTTCATTCTACTGGCAGTTGAGCTTAGAAGTAGGATTGGTCGGTCACATTACACCAGTCCAAGCAAGGTTGAAAATCGCCATGTCCACACACACACATAAACCAGGACAACGAGGCGCAGAGTGTTCTCTTCTGTCAGGCGCCTTAGACGGGTGCGGTATGTTAGAGGAAACGCCTAAATCACAACGCATCTAATGCCCGGTACCTGTAGAGTTATTTACATTGCCTGTGAACGCACAAACTACTGGCTGTTATCGACATAGTGATCTTCCACTGGTTACCGGAGCGACGTTTAAGTCTGAACAATAGCTAGAACCGATCTGATTGTTTCTGAAAATAGAAAAACAATTCTGTTAAGTTCACATCTTTCTAATTTATCGGAACAGTGTGAGAATGTGATTCTAGACATTGGTAAAACAATAACTGTAGTGGCGATCGAATCATCAAGAACAGAAACTGAAGTCAGAAAAGTATTATGCGCAACGTATTTTGGACATATTTGCCTAAAATTCATCGGATACGTGGACCCTACGACCAAATTAAAAGGCTGTCCCTTTTCTCAACCATACATTTCGGAAGCGGAACACTCGAAGTTTTCACTGACCAAAAAGATCCGGATTTGTGCCACAAATTAGTAGTATACGTACATACGCGTAGTAGAAGTTTGACACAAGCAGAATAAACAAAAGAAGTCAATCTTGTTCCTGTTAAACTCGTCATAATTTCATATATATATATAACCCGCACATATTCCCATGCAATTGTAAAAGCCTGATGAAAATTACCGAAAACAGCGGTTTGCAAGATTGCCTTCTTAAGAATAAACAAAAAACAATTAAAGATATAATACGATGAAAATGATCAGGATAGATGCGCAGTAGTTTCGTACTGCTAGAGCGATACATTTTTTAGAGTCTAATCCGAGGCAAGCATACTTACAACCTTGCAAATTCATTTCACCTCAGACGGGGAGGTCCGCTGTTGAAGAAAAATACGGTGTTGTCGTAGATGCATTTGTGCGGAAGATGCGTTATTAGGTACGAATAAATATCCGAATTAATTGTATGTGTACACATCACAACGCTCGAAATGAAAGTATGATAGTGGCAACGTAATATCATTTCAACTGCTAAGGATTAGTCGTAGTAGTCACCGGAAGGAACTCATGGTCACCAAGTATTTCCTGCTGAGGCGTCATTCAACTTTTGCGAGACAGATACTGTTACGAGATCGTCGAATTCCAGAATATTCCAAGGCGGTCATACCACGAACAGCATCAGACGCACACAAACCTAGTTCTTCCAGTTGCAGGACAGCATCTACCAACTGTTTGACGTTTGTGCGCTCCAGAAGAGACTGCTTTTGGAAAAACAATCTTTGCTTCTTGACTCACCAGCACTGTTACCCGAACCTAGTATGAAGTTCTGTAAGGTTATGTAATGTCCCTGAGAAAGGCACACAGTTTCAACAGATGTCGCCCAAAGAACAATAACTGAGGATGCTAGCATTTTGCTGAGGGACGCTGGAGCGAAATAGACATGTCTTTGATGGTGCGTTGACAGTTTGCTTCATACTGACAGTTAAATTATTGCTCGAAACCCCTGAGAAAATACAATGTAATGACAACAGACTAGAAGTACGCATAACGAAAGTTCGAATTTTTCGCCTCGAAATAAAAAAACGGAAAACTTCGGTGGCTTATCGCTGTCAAGTCAAAACAAAAGATGAGTGAGAAAAGCTGTTTTGTTACATCACAAAACATGTGTGACAGGGAAGAAAATACGAGATATTTATACAATGTGTGGTGACTTACAAGCATTCTTGAATCAGGAGATTGAGGCAGAGTTGTTGAAATTGGTAGTTGCTGTTACCAAGTCACCAGTGAGTATCGCAGAATAAAGTTCGAGCAGACGAACATAATATTAAAGGTTATCTGTGACATACTATGAGAATTTCTGCTCATTCTGATTGAACAGAGGATGGAGGCGGTTTGGGATGGAGAAAATGAAGATTCCCTGGCAAGTGTATACTTTACCGCACGAAGACTGGATAAATTCTGCAGCACAAAAAGTGACATGAACAACACAAATCGGATGAAGCGGTTAAGGAGGGGGAAAGTATCAGCTTCTGTTTCAACCATACAGTAAAGGATACCTGTCGGCAATTGGTGGACAAGATAAAAGTGAATGGTCAACATCACGTGTAACCACTGGCGAGTAGTTCTCACGTGCATTTACTCGCAGTAGCTTCAAACAACTCAGTTTGCCAAAACCACTGAAGTCAGTGTCACGGACGTACAGAGGGCAACGTACGCACGTTTGATATCTCGAGCAATGGTCAGTAACACACAGCTGACCACGGTGTATCCGCTCGCGCTGACAAGGCAATGAGATCGCCCGCTCATAAGAGCACAACGGACTTGAGTCTCTTAAGCATCGGTGAATAGACTTAGCTGTTCTGTTCCGTGAACTACACTGTGTTCTGTCCTGCAGATCACTGTGTCGAAATCTACAGGAATCCACCTAGAAGTTCACTAACTCACCCACGGATTTCAGATATGATTTCATCCCAGATCGTGTGTAGGTGCATTGATTTCATTTGGTCACGGTTTGTAAATTCTCTTGATGTCATTCAGGTGTTTAACGATTATATCGACGTCGTGACTGCAAAAGAGGCTTGAACTGCGAAGCTGTTTATTGCAAGATATCCATTATAGATACGCGAAGTGATAAGATAACAAAAACAAACAGTATTTTGCACGGCTACCGTGTATTCATAACACTGGCGTCAGTGTAGCCACAACTGCTTTGATGACACGTCACGCATAGTGCACATACAAGTTTCCAGTAGTCGCCTCTGATCCCTGGTCTTCCGGGTCTCGAGACCTGTCCTTCACTTCTCGAATATACGCACCATACTACTCACGAACGACAACATTCCCTCTTTTAAGGTTCCCTGGCTTCTTTGCTCCCGTTGACGGCTCCTGTTGAGCCGGCATATCGTACCACTTCGCCAAATTTGTCATGCACTCATTTCGTCTCGCCCTCCCACTCCATTGTGTACACCGGATCTCGTCTGGAAACCAACAAATAAGGACCTTCCCACTATGGCAGAAGTTTTCTTAGGCCTGAGCCACTGGTGCCTATGTTCCGATGATCTCGATCTTTCTCCCAGAATCAACATTCTGACTTTGTCAAATCGGTGGGCTCTCTGTTGCTCTTGTGTGTGTAACCGCAACGCTTCTCTTTCGGCTGCCAAGTCTTTAGTGGAATCGCCGTACTGTGAGCATGCTTTAATGTCTCAGATCTCTGAGAGTCAAGGGGGCTCTATCATGCAACTGAAATTGAAGTTTCTTCATGCTTGCCTGCACAGACGCACGGTGGGTCAACAGTACCGGTGGTAATGCAGACTCTCAGTCGAATCCCTTGGCTGACAAACATCCCTTGATTGTTCGGCTGTTGTTTTCGCCGAGCCTACGTTCGAATGCGCTTGATTTCAAGTAAGTGTATGCGTGTTCTAAACCCCTCACTCCTAAAGCGTGGTCTTTGATCCATCAAGATGACCTTCGGTACGCTGTGGTTCGCCATGACGTGCCTCCTCACAGTTTCCTCCACCGTAAATACCTTTTGGTGAGAAACTCAAGTCGCCTCGCTCCACCGGATAAGATGTTCTCTCGTGATCAGAATGCACTGATTACTGACAGCGTTCAATGGGAATAGGCCTATAAGATCTATCTAACGGAGTTCACCAATTTCAGAGACCGATACTGGTTGTAAGGACCGCTTCCCCACCGTTGCTTTTCAGTAAATTGATACTGTTGGCAGACAAATACGTGGACCGCCAAGTCCTTTTTTATGTGCTTTTTGTTGTAGCAGATCATGTGTCCTGGTGCATCCGGTGTGTGCAATTTTACGGCAGTTTTTTACCAGTTTCCTCCCCAGTTGCCCCGGAGTGACCACCGCATCAGGAATACCAAAGCCACACCGACACATCAGTAAGCCCGCACTGTTTAAGCCAAATCTACTCAACTGCTAGTTTTAGCTCCTCATCATTACGATTCCTTGAGACCCTCACGCCTCTTGCCAGCACGCCAATCGCCTTCCGAGGGACCTTTTCTTGACGCTGTAGACGCACTGGTGATTGCGAGTCCTGATCCATTAGTAGCTCGTTGACTCCAAAATTCAGCTTGAGAAGTTCTTCATCTACCTGCAGTCGAGAAGAGAAATCAACGCCGCGCTCGGTATTACCAGGCATATGGCTGATCATGAAATCATGTTTCTATAAAGACAATGCCCAACGGGATAATTTGCACACCGGATCCCTCACAATCTTGACCTACCCTTGAGGTCTGTGATCCGTCTTCAGATAAAACCGCTGATGCAACAATTAGGGCTCCCACTTGTCCAGTGCCCAGATAATTGCCAAACATTCCTCCACAGTGGCTGAATATTCTCGCTCCACTGGGATCAGCACTCTGCTGACACATCGATTAAATCTTAATTCCTTTTGAGTACTACCCCAATGCCGCGGATGTCGGCATATAGTGCTACGATGAGCGTTCCTTTTGTATTCGGGAGTTCCAACGCCAGTGGACACCCGCTGGGCGTCGCTGGTCCATTCAACTCGCTAGTTTTTTTCGAAGTCCTTACAGTGAGGACGTAATGAAATTAAAATTTGTCATGAACTGGCCGTAGTACCTCAATCAACCCCGAACTTGCCTCAGCGTGCGCTTAAAATTCGGACCCATGGCCTTCCTAATAGTCAATAATTTCTTTGGCGGAGACCTGATTTCACTCCGACCCAACTTGTGTCACAGTGACGTCACCTATGACCGTTCGAGTTGTGACTTATCAGCAACAATCGAGAGTCCTGAATTCTTAATGCGATTTAAGATAACATCCATGTGGGCAACATGTTCCGATTCTATGTTACTGTGTGTCACAATATCATCTCCATATACCGCTATATTATCCAGTCGTTTTACCAACTGTACCATCAGGCGTCGAAATGTAAATGATGTCCCGGATAAGCCAAACGGCATCTACTTAAATTGGTAGTTTTTTGCCCACTGTGAATGCGGTTTTCTCACGGTCCGTGGGTTTGATTGGTACCTGCCAGTATCCGGGCCGTAAGTCCAAAATCGTGAACAACCCCGTTTGTTGCAATTTATCAAAAATGTCAGTGACGGACGACATTGACACAATTTTTTCTGTTACCTCACTTAGCCGTCCATAGTCCGCTCAAAGACGGTATTTCCCGTTGAACCTTTCCGCCAGGAGAACAGGCGAGTTGAACAGACTGGTGACTTCTTCGATAACATCCTCATCCAGAATGTTCTGTATTTGCCTTTTTACTTCCTCTTTCAAAATGAACAGGTGTCCTACGTGGTCCACGAGGTCGAAATGTTCATCTTGCTGGGATTTCATATGCAATCCATTCTCAGAAATCGTACGGATAATCGTCGTTCGTGAATGACTCAGCCTACTTATAAACCGTAGACTGCATCAAGGAAGCCATACAAATGGGGGTTCAAACCGCCCATACTATTATATTGCTGTCCTGTGAGTACCAGCAAGCCGCATCTGGTTGACACCTTTATGAGCCTCAGGTCATTCACGGCATCCGTTGCAGCAAGGAACTCGACTTCAAGGATCGTTTGGTTTCTGAGGGCACAGTAAGACGGTGCATCACAATATGGTTGCCAATACGCAACTTGAATTCTTTCATGCCGTCAATCAGCAGGTTCTGACCTCCAACTGTCCTGATTATCATAGATGTTGGCTTTAGGTTCTGCTTCTCTCCACGAGCAAACAACGAAATAACCGCCCCCATGTCGACCAAGCACCGTCCCATCACTCCTTCGAATTCGACCTTTGTATGGATGGCTTCCTTCTCAACAGGTCCCATTACTAGATGACCCGTCCAATGGAACGAACAGTCAGAGGAGACTTTACCTCAGAGAACAACGTAAATAAAATACATGGGGGGCATTGACAATGTTTCAAAGAAGACTGTCGCAAACATCGTGGTAATTCGCATACATGCATGTTGCATTGCTATGCGCCCGAACTGTCTAAGCTGGTGAATTGCTTGCTTGGTATGAGCTGGATGTATATTCCCCTTATCTTACCGCCACAGTATTTACCTTCTACATATTACATTTCTGTACGGGGCACCTCCGAAATACATTAAGATCCGTTGTACATCCGCCAGGACATTCAAGAGTAGCTGAATGGGGCCAGATGCTCTGCCAAACTGGACTTGGCAGAGGCTTACCCTAAGGTCAAGAGTTCCGGTGAACACGTCAGTAACAACACACATACAGAAGTCAACGAACACAGTGAGCTGATCTTCGGGATAACGATAACGCTTACAGCACCCAAACGACTGTTATAATGCCAATGGATGGTCTAGGTATGGCAGCCTGTTTAGGTGACACCAACAATGCGGATAGGGAACTGAACGGCGTGGTACAAAAGTTGTTTATAGTTCTTGTTCGAGCCACGTAGAACGGGCTTTGGACTGCAGGCAAATAACTGTAACATCTCAACGCAGAGCGACAATTACGTTGGATTCACCATAAACATTGGTGGTCGGTAATGAGATTGAGCGAACACGTCGGCGATTCCGCCGCTTGACGTTTCTAATTAAAATTTGTTTCTTGGATTGGTCAGCCATCAAATTGAACGCTAAATAAGAAATCTGTAATGAACTCCATCTGCTTGTTTAACGGCACAATTGACTGTATTGCGTTGCAATTTACAATAGATCCGAGCACGATGTTGCAGTTGCTTTCTGACCTTCTTCCGTTTAAGATTGTGGATAATAGTTCATACTATACCTTTTCGCTAAGACCGCTTCGTTCACTGCAGTTTAACACCCCGAAAGCACTTCCAAATCAGCAGCTTACAAAAGACACCAGACTAACTGGTGAACTACGACAATACTTATACTACCAAGAAATATATTCGATTACGAACCATTGTGTCATGCTTTCAGCTAAGGCATACACTCCACAGGAACTTCGCGTGCACGTAGTAAGACGGTTACAATCCGGGCACCCAGCCGAGGCCATTCGTATAAATCTACGCACACTGGCTTCAACTGGATGATGACTTGGGACAGTATCGCCGAAGTTGTCCGGATATCAGCCGCCGGCCCTCTAAGGATTCGACCAATAATGCGGCAATCGTGTTGTTCGAATTTGAACTTTGCGGATCCCCTCGACAGACATGCGTACCGGATTAGTACCGACGCACTCACAAATCGGCCGGAAGTATTGTTGCCGGTCCACTTCCATACAGGGTCGATAAGTACCCACCCAAAGCAGTTGTTCAGCAGCTTCCATAAGCCTGGTATTTTGGTGATGCACAATGGAACCCGATTTACCCTCAATCGACATTCAGTATATCCATTCACTGCTAAACCATCCCTAGTTGAAACAAACGTCTCATGGATACCTCCCACCGTGTTCTTCTGAAGTTCAAGGAGGAAGTGATAACAAGGGCCATCATCAGTGCCTTCCTAGTGTAACAGATCTCAACACCCAGATAGCAGATTACTAGCGGAAGGCGTGTTCATTCGAAGGCTATATACGGTGCGGTCAAAGAAAATAGAAGAACTGGTAAGAAGTCCCAGTAAAACCGGGGGAATAAGAATGACTTTAATTGTAATGAAAACTTGTAAACGGTTTTCGTTCACAACTACAACGAAATCAATCGGTTTATGTGTCGGGAACTAACCAGAGGCGCCGTGCACGAGCACTCTAAGACGTATGGATGGAACGGGCGATTCTGGGACATCACGACAATCGAACATGTGCAAGGTCCAGTGATAGGGATTTTATGGTTCAAGGGATAATCAAAATCTCGGACCCGTTGTTAAGAGCATGTGAAGTCCAGATGGCCAACACTTAGTGTAGAACCCTTGCTCATCCAGATAAAACATCTGGGATTCTGTTTCGATGCTGAGGAATTAATCATCCGAAGGCTCCAGTAAACTCGGTGTTAGCGTACTCGCAACCGCAGTCACACTGACGATATTTATTCAGGCACAGGCAACGGGGAGGGTTATCATCTAGCGTGCAAACAAGTCTCTACTTTATTGCATCTCTGCGTCTGGGTCAACACACATTTCCAGGGATGGACTTCACATCGCATCTAATTTTCAAATCTGTTACTACCTCGTTCCCTGTACCTGTGCCATTCCATCGGCTGTTTGCAGTCCTGGATAAAATTAGGCAGTCATCCCTGGGAACCGTATAAAACAATCACCGCAGTGTCGTATTTCATCATAACCGACCTACAAAAATGACGGCAGTTGAAATTCATTTTACACCACGTCAGCTGCCACAGTGAACAAAGCTGGGCTGCCTGAGAATGATGGCACAGTATATCCCCGATAGACATTACATCATCACAGTAAACTAAATAGAACTATGTGGAAGGATCTGCGAACAGAGGCGAAAATGGCACAACATACTATAACTGTAATATGTTGAGTTGAAGAAAGGCAGCGAGAGACATATTGTGTCCAACACTGGGGAGGGCTCCTACAACGGAATGTCACTTCGGTCGCCTGTTTCAGTCCTTCATAAAGCCTGTTAAGTAACTCAACTAACATGACGGAGTGAAATCCATCACCTGATTACCATATCTGGAAGTTTAAGTAATCCCATTACACGAATTACGTACTGAAACGCAGACAGCTTTCTACTTAACATTGTGTAGTGGGCTCCAGAACCGACCTCTTAAGCCTGCCGTAGTCGTGACTACGCATGCCTGAACTCGAGATACAGTCTACTTCATACTGTGGTGGATTACCAATCCGGATGCGTGATTATTCCAGCTCTCGGCGGAATAGCTTAACGCGGCAGGGAGATGCGTGCAAAAACCCACAGCGAGCGGACCGGGGACAGCATGGGCGATCGTACAGGTTATCACTGAACTAGATCAGACCAACTGACGAGAAATGTGTGGGCCACACACAAACCGGACCGAACCGAACCGCACAAGTGCGAGCGGAAACCGGGGTTGTTGTGGTCCGGAATTCCGGTTGATGAGCGCGAGCGCGGCGTGACATGGCAACCAGCGAGTTAGACAGTAAAGATTGTGCTTTGCTGAACGCCTTCTCGCTACAATATGACGGACTGGTTTTAGCTACACACCAAACTGTCATGTGGATAATCACGGAAAGGCATGCTCATACGGTGGGAGAGAAATTGCAACTGACCGAATGTAAGGAAGAAAGCGAACAATGGCAGTGGCCACTGTCTCGGATAATGTAGAACTTTCCGCAACCTAGTAAAATGTTGTTTCCAGATGTAAATGGAAAGCGTCCTATAATGTTCATAGGGCGGTCACGTCAGAAAGAGACGAAGAAAGTGAAGGGGTTAAGGCTGATTCGCTCGAATGCCGGTACACATTGTTTGTCTACATCACGGAAAACGGTGAAACTGACATTCAAGTGGGATTTGCAAGCTTCTTGATTTGCTCGATGTATGCGCGTTACTTGGTTCTAAGCCCAACCGAAACAACACGTCAGAAGTGTGTTTGCAGTTAACTGGTAGAAATGACCAGCGTGGTCATTCATGGTGTGGACATATTTTAGGAACAGTAAATTGCGAACTGTAAGTCACAGGTCAGCGAAATGAACCATGAGTGTCTATGAACGTTTATCGAGAGCCTATCCTTAAAAAGCAGTCAGACGGATCATTTGACCCTTCTCGCACGGTATTGTGGACCTGAGCACGACCTTTCGGTGTGGCTTGTGAAGTCAACTTCGTATCTGAGGCACACGCAATGTCCCAGGATCAAACAGGTGCCCTGGCTCGATGGGTTACGTGAGTCACCGCGTCACAGACTGGTTCCTGACGAGCATGGGATCTTGGGAGGAACTGAGAGGATAAGCTATTGTGTTAAAGTGTTAAGTGACAAAGCTTTAGGTCTCTACACAATACAGCATAGTGAAGGATATGAAACTACTTTGGTACAAAAAGTGTTCAACGCGAGAAAGTTATCGGATAAGAGCAATCACGTGGAGAAAATGTTGACAGACAAAAGGTTATTAACCAGACCAAAGGTCGGTACCCAACAGACGCTAAGAAATAACCATTTTTAGGGCAAGGCGGTTACGAAGACGAGAAAAAATAATGTCCTAAGGTTTCCTGAGATAGCAACCAAGTAAACACTGCAGGTGAGAGAATGTGTGAGAAACATTGGAAGTGACTTATCAATCGAATTAGGCTAACATTACAATCCTGTAAACAGCTGAAATAATGAGACAGATGGATGGCACCATCTCCGTGATATCAGACGCGGTTACTGGTGGTATACCACTACTTTTCCGTTCATTACCAGAATTCTTTTTGAACCCTTTACTTAACAAGTGATGAATGGTAATAATTTGGCTGACATCGATTGAAGATCACTCACATTTGATCTCGGATTCTGTCCTTAGGCCATGACTGTGGGGTATCGAATGAATCTAGTAGAACAATCATTACATTCCGTTCCATTTCCAAGGGGCTCAGACGACAAGACGGATGCGGTTGGGCGTTTGGTGATGATAAATCAAGGGCCAATACGAGCGCTTCATAAGAGCGTAAGCTGGAGCTCAAATCCCGGTCGTAGCAAGGACATGCACAACCGACGTTCTCCAACAAGGGTGAAGCCACTCATTCAATCTCTCAAACACTGACAACGATCACTGTCAAGTTGCGGATCATTCAGCATTAGTTAGCAGTTTCATAAGCAGATTGACCAAATGTGCACACTTCTCTACTATCGACATTTGCGCACAACAACACCCATTTGTGCGTGGGGCCGGCGAACTCATGGCAAGCACACGGACGTGTCGACACCTCACACGTTGTTTGAGTCACCAGCCCAAGCCACGGCAGTCAGCGACCGTTTTCTCACACCAGTTTCAACTTCAACGTTATCTACATCAGATCAGATGAACATTCCAGCCAGGCTCTTTCAGAAAATGCAGTGGGCTCGGGTCCCGCGGGGAAGACTACCTGGATACAAAAGCTGTGATCAGGTGTGAATATTGCTCAACTCGAAGTTGACCAAAGCCTTACCTACTCATCAGTAAATCAAATCTGAAGCATAAATCGATAGCCGAATGCGTCCATGCCCTTTGTCTACCATACTCCGGTTTTGATGGGTAGGGGTCATCAGTCAACGAAGCGTTATCTGCGCACACATGCAACTTTCGAGCAGAATCTCTCGGACGTAGTCTACACATGCTTGATGGGACACCCAAACATGTCTCGCTAAATTGGCTGGAACAAAGAATGGTAGATGCTCTCGCGCCGTAGACGTGTTGCACTGCATTTACGTGTCATTGAATCCACGTATTGACAGATCACTTACTGAATACCGGGCATTCAACCAGTCTCCATTTTTTATTCGACCCACAAGTGATTCCCATTCACTCATCCGATTCAGCATAGGTCTAGCGAATCTGAATAGAATAGCGAACACCACCCAATTCGGTGATTCGCTGAAAAGTAGAGAAAGAACAACTCAGATATCTGCGTGCCAAAACCACCGGACGTACATGAAACAACTGCAGCAAGATGGCAGAATGAAGTAATCACAGAAAACTAACAGACTGTGAGCAGCGACCATCCAAAGAAAACCACAAGATGTAGGATGTTTGCGTCAGAACAGATCCGTATGGGCAACGAAATCAACCGACTAACGTAGGCACCCCGCATCGACCACAGAACTAGTGAGAACATCGTGAAAAACTGGTCCCAGTGTCTGAAAACTAGTCAAAGGTTGAGAGATGGACGTAAAGCACAAACCAAGGGGACAAGATAGCAAATGATTTCTGAATAAAGCCTCAAAGTGATCGAGATCAGTACAAAAGTTCCAGTGCAATAGTCATCCAAATATACTATTCTCTTGAACACTCACAGACAGTTCTTATCTTCCACTTTTGTCACGTTACTCTGTCGACGAGCACTGACGTTTCTCATTGTAGCCATGGCTACGCGTGATGGACTCTGTACGCCAGACAATCATCACGTGGTGTATTGTTGTTCGACAGTCCATTGGACTGACACTCCAATAGTCTGCTTACGATTGCCACGCGTGCTGCCCAAACCATAGTCCACACGGAGCCAAAGATAATTTTTACCATCACCTCACTAACCGCGGGGCGCACGGGCACTGTAGTATCGGCTGGAAACTTGAACGCTAGGGTAGGCTGGCTAAGTGTTGACGAGTGTGAATTAATTGGTCCACACTCACGGTGTGATCGCCATGGACTGTTTTCGATTCGGTTGTTCGTACCGCTCTCTGGAAATTATTTCTTTGAAAGAGAGTTCCAGTGAAATACGTGAGTCGGTCGGGATCACTGCATGACAGCCTGCAAGTAAGGTGATGGTTTATGGACTACTGTTTCAGGCGTTCATCGATTCCAGTGGTTTCCGTCAGAGGTGTTTTACCTCCCACTCCTTCCTCAATCCGGTCATAGACGACCTACCGGAAGCTGTGTTTGAGAAACCCAGTGGTTTTGGTGTTGAGTTTTTCCCTGGTTCTAAGCTAACGGACATGGGATATGTGGATGACAGTGTCTCACCTAGCCTCACTACCGAAGACATATAGACCATATTGAACAGAGTGAATGACTCAGATGGTTTGTGTGGAATGCACTTCGCACCTTCAGAGTGCAGTGTTGCTTCAAGACTGGGGTATTCCAATTCCCATCTACTTTACTGCAGGCAATCCGCTTGAGACTATGGACAGTTTCACGTATTTGGGTGACACTATCTCGTCAGCCTGTAGTATTGCCGATGAGATATCAGCGAGAGTAGCAAAGGCACGAGTTGCCTTTGCCAGCTTGCGTCAACTGTGGCGTCGGAGACGTACGGTTGTCGCTGAAAAGAAGGGCATATAATGCTTGTGTACTTTCCGTTTTGCTCTACAGTTCGGAAACGTGGCTTGTCCACAACGATGACGTCAACAGAATTTACATGTTTGACCATCGTTGTCTCCGTCAGTCAGCCGACATTAAGTGGGCTGATCACATGAGCAATACGGCCGTTCGCCGGCGAGCGTTCGGGAACGCTCGGAATGTGCGATCAATTGGTCAACTGATCATGTTGCACGATCTGCGATGGTTGGGTCACGTACTCTGCGTGCCAGTTGAGCGTTGAGCTTACCGAACATCATATACCGAAATCACCAACAGTTCGGTAAATCCGTGTAGTTGTCAAGCCTCAGCGTGATCTCGAAATATGAATACTGACTGTTCAATCGAGCCAAGCAGGTAGTTGTTGTTTGGTTGGTTGGGTCCTCGTTATCACTCAAGTCGCTGGTTGCAGACACTATCCGAGATGACAGTGTGTCGCAGTCTGTGACGTGTCTGCGATCATACCATTTCTAGTTCTTCCGCTTAGTCTTCTCCTATTATTACTATTTTCCTCAAAACTTCTCGGCGACATTTTTGTCGTCTAGGACGTTCCGCCGCACTGTTGAGGTGAGCGACTGCCCGAACCACAGTACCCTCCGGTCAGGCTCAAGACTGACGATGATGACACTGTTGCAGCTATGTACCGATAACAGTCTGTTTCTGACAAGTACTTATTCTCAATGTTCCAGACATCAGTGCACCACCTGGCGACCTCCGTCGGCGAATCGTTTGTGGACACATATTGACCACATAGCCGTCCACTATCGGTGGCGTGGCTGTTTCTGTGACTGAGAAATGTCATGTTCGCTCTGCGCTTTGATGAGAGGCCACTTCGCCGTGAACCACAAATTGATGCGTGTAAACTAGCAAGAACACAAACACTTCACGCTTACCAATGCGCGTTTACCTCTAGTCTAGGTCCTCACCCACCAGGGGACGATAAAAGCACATTGGGCACATATACGGCGTACAACGCATAAGTGCGACATTGCTTCGCCTGAGTACTCCATCCAGCAGCGAGTATAAACCGGCCACCTTGGAACTCCGGAACCATATACCCAAAAACCGCGAGGCCTGGTAGACAACGCGTAATCGAGATGGAACACGCCGCTGCTACCAAGAACTCTCTCAAGATTCCCCATTTCATCCGAGTAACGGCTAGCAGGGAGCCAGGTGTGAGCGAGGTAATCTGTGAAACCAACGGTGATGCTATCCACAACCTGCAATGACGCATGGCATCCTGAGCTGAGCACTTTCAACAGCAGTTCAACTGGCCACCGGCGCTGTTCACTAGGCTGTCGGGCTCTGCCTGTGCTCACTGGTCCTCTGACATGTCTCAGGCCTCAGAAACAGTTGTCCTGTAGGTATCCCTTGACAGGACACTTATAACTGACACATTTTCGATACATTTCTGTAGGTCTGCACTAATTGACCGCGTTGACACGTTCTATTTGACAACTCGATGCGCTTCGACGTCTCGTGACCTGTTGGCTTACATTCCGAACTGACGTCTTCTGCCGTAGACTTTCACGTGCAATTTCTCACTTGTTCATCCCATTCCGTTTAGTGATGGCTCGTTCGAATGATCATGTTCGCAGTCCATCCGCTACAAGGTGTGATCATATCGCATAACCACGTCCTGATATTCCAGTGAGTGTTGGGATAATCGTGTTCCCGACTTGATTCCCGTTCACATTATATTTGTGAATCACATATTCTGTTGAGATCACTTTTTTGGGGAGAAAACAGGTCGATGCTCTCGGTCAGCGGACGCGTGCGTAAACCTCACGAGTGTCTTGGTAATTAGTCAACTGCATGTTGACTCGTGTGGTCGGACATTGGCGGACGTTTCCATCCCCGTGTTTTGCTGACAAATTAAAACGGTGATGTCAGCATCACCTCTGCGTTGGTGCCAATTTTTGGTTCATCGAGTTATGGCTCACTGAAAGCTGCTGTAAGCTTAATAATTGTCACAATTTATCGTAGTATTCACATTCCCATAGTCCATTCCGCCAGCCCCTTTTGAAACTCTTCCATTACTCATCACTGAAAGCTGTTGAACCAAACCACCATAGTAACACCGTGGCCTACCAAGAATGTATCCTACGCGCGCACAGATTGGTGAATTTCTGTATGCTTCAGCGCCTTTTAAACACATCGGCGGCCGGCTGACTTCACCTGTTACGGCAGTATGCAGTGTGTAACGCACGTCAGTGCGGCCCGTGCAGGTGGTTGACTCTGTAAGTGTCAGTGAGCTAGTTCAGTGGACAAACGGCGTGGCGGCTCGGCTAAACTCACTCACTCAGGTGTCGATAGGCTCGATCTTAAACGAGCTTGAGGATTGATATTTTTTCTACCAAATTTGGTTGACGAAGATGCTGACGATCTACGACGCAGCCGATAGGTAACGTGCATCTGAGTTTATGCCTGCATGTATACCGCCCAGGCTAGTTTCAGCGTGCAGCGTCGAACGCATGTTTTGAAGGGGATTGTTGGGATTCTGCAGTTGATAACAGAAGTGCGCACCGACGAAAATCCTGCGCGTTTGCACCCAACAGTGAACTCGTTTTTCACCTGCGTCGCATGTGATAAGCTGTTACGCGTAAATAATGTATAAATGTGCATCTAATATTTCAGTGTACAGTCGTGTATGTATTTTTTGCATTTGCTATATTCTGGGACGGAATTGTATGTCGGATTTTACTTGCTCCCAGTTGAAACCGAGGCACTCTAATCGAGATTCGAACATATGATGAGGTGACCGGAATTATCTTTCCATAGTATTCACCCAGTGAAATTTGGACGCAGCGTGCCTACGAAAAACACAGTAAAATTGCAACTCCCTTTTCTGTTTGGCTACTCAACAGAAGATTGTCTGCTTCTGTCTCAACCATATACCCTTTGGGCTGCAGAACCTTGATAACTCGGGTGCTCGAATGTCGTTTAGTGATCATCTTCGTCATTGCTATTACAAACTTTTTTCATTCGACTTTCCAGTGCTAGACTCTGTGAAATTAATAGCTACTCTTATTTTCCCTAGGTTGATCTGCATGCGAATCGACCGCGTGGTCCGGTTATATCTTCTCGCTCTGATGCGATAATCTCTGAGTTTTTTGTCACCTCTCACATCCCCTCTACTGATTGTGCCGGTGGTGGTGGTCGTATTCTTAGTTCCGATTCAGCTCCGGTTCAACTCTCTACACTACGGGTATCCATTCGACCACTTATAGCAAACAGTGCGGATTCCTTTGGTCCGATGACCCCAGTGATGGAACGTTCAACCGAAGACTATTCCCTCCCGTCTCTCCATCAGTGTGCTGCGCCGTCCACCCAATGTCAAGCGAGTGTGTTAGATATAAGCGATTTCTCTCCTCAACGTCTACCGGTCACCGGGAGTTCAACGAGTTCCCCCACCGGCACACACGTTGGTCTACATTCCCTACTGAGTAGCCTCGATTCAACCAGACATCAACATCATCCTGGCGGATCGCCTACGGTATTCAGGGGGTCTGAGGTGCTCGACGGTTCCACTTATGATGATGTAGCTTTGTCTTGACAGACCTATAAGTTCACAATGTGGCATTTATGTTTTCGGTACACAACAACAAGCAATCTGTATAGCTTTTGGTAACCTAAATTACAACTTTGATTGTTTCCACATGTTTTGTTACAGCACTCCACGAACTCACATTGTGTATAATGCGAATCTCCCCATGCTTTCCAGATATTTTTCTCTGATTTGTGTACTGTCGTCTGCTTTTTTACTGGCTTGTAATATTGCATCCTCTGCTGAGACGGGCTTATTTTCGGTCAATTGTTCTCGTACATTTATTTAAGCTTTCGTCTACTTTTTTTCTCTCATTGACGGCTATTTGTTTGTCCAACTTATCCATTAGGTTGAATCCGACATGTCCACTCTCGAATTCACAGTCATACTCACTTCTATAGAGTTATTTGTATAAATTCATAGGTTGCTACAGAAGGGAAAACGATCTTGGTTTACGCGCCCCTATCTCTGTTGGTCGGTGGGAAATTTTTGGACTTTTTATAGTTGCAAAAAAGGTTAATGGAAATAAACAAATACAAGGAAACTTCAATGAAGCTGCTGCAGCAGTCATATCAGCAACGAACACTAAAACATTAAGACAATATTACGTCAGATATGCGCTAGAATAGTGGGAAACCTTAGTGCAGCTCGCCTCTCACGTATGTGCCGATCGAGTTTTGTTTCAAAACTCTCAACCAAGTTAGCCATGACCACAAAATTGGGCAGTGCGTTCCAGCGTGAACAGGTCTTAGTTGTGAAATAGTTCTGTTCGCAGACTGACCTGCCTATTCCACTACTCATTTTCAACGAATGACCCCGTAAACGTTCGTTTTTGTTTTATAGGAAGAGCTGCACCGGCGGATGACTCCAGGTGTAGTGTATTTTGTGGATAAGAATCAGGCCTTTCTTGAGGTGCTCGTAATTCATTGGGAATTGACCTAAATCTGTTAGTCTTTCTGGGTAGAAGATTTTCCCGATCTCATACTTCTGTTGTCTTGTCTCGGAACATTTTCAACAATTGCCATATTTTTCTCACAGAAGACAGGTTTGTATGTTCTTTGTGTGAACGAATTGTGGAGACGAACATAGTGAGGAGCATTTCAGAGTGGAAGATTCCACAAATTCTTCTTGAGACACAGGGCTGTTTGCACTCTTCTAGCCATGACTCCATGAGGCGTAGACAGACCAGCTGTTTGCCACCGTGGTCCCCAGTTCCCGTTCTCATACAGATACGAGTAGCTTTGCGTCACCAAGATAGTGGGCAGCACAATTTTGATGATGAATCTGCGTGAATTACGTTTGTATGGTAACTTGTCATCGATGAATCATTGATTTAAACACCTCAACTGGTTCTGTAGGGTTATCGCATCTTCCAGGCGCTGCAGAACTTGCCGGAGACTTTTCGTTGGCATAGAACAACATCACTTTTGATTATGCCGGCTAGTTTAGCGAATAACCAGGGTTCCAATGT
Source organism: Paragonimus westermani (assembly GCA_008508345.1). Lineage (NCBI taxonomy): Eukaryota > Metazoa > Platyhelminthes > Trematoda > Plagiorchiida > Troglotrematidae > Paragonimus > Paragonimus westermani. The sequence goes on from QNGE01003125.1 coordinate 74,420, forward strand.
GGATCCTTGTGGAACGTTGCTGTTGGCAGATAGCCACTCTGACAGTTGTTCATTCATGTTGACATTGAACCTTCGTTTATTTGGATAATCTTTGGGGCTTGTGAGCACGCACTTATCGCAGTCATATGATGGGGAACCAAGTCGGAAACGCGATTATTCTTATACTCAGTGAAATATCTGGACGCGGTTGTGAGATATGGTCAAACCTCGTAGCGGATGGATTGCGAACATGATCAACTGAACGAGTCATCACTCAACGGAATGGAACGAACGAGTGAGAAATTGCAAGCAAAAGTCCACGGCAGAAGAATTCAATGCAACACACGGAACCAGGTAGAAGTGCACACGACGTTTAGATGGAAACCTCATTGCATTGTGCTCTGGAAGTCCGGCTTCTGTATGTGAGTAGCGTGGGAACGTACGAATTGGGCTATTAAGGTCCTGTTTTATTGATCGACTTTTCGCCACTATAATCATAGTTTCTGAAGCAAGAAGGAACATCCAATCCTATCAGCAACTTTGGAAAAAACCGAAATAGACCACACCAGTTTCCAATCCTGCACCGGCAGCCTTCGTCCATAAATCAGAAACAATCAACAGATTCGAAACAGGAGAATATCCCTTACGACAGCCGTCCTGCTCTTTGGTAATAAGTTCGATGTGATCAGCCTCGGTCCGGAACTAGTCTAGTAAGCTCTCTTTCACATGCTGTTGGTCGTAGCCACGACCTTGAGTAGACCACGTGAGGTTGTTCATGTGATCATACACTAAGGGCAACGCGGTACATATGTATACTGAAGCAATATTTAGTGTCATCGTGCCCCGAAATTGGGTCACACGTTGACTACCAAGCTGTCGGTTCCAGCCTAAATCACCACTCGCAAGCAAGGTACAGTGTGACATCCGTAGGATGTGGTGGAACCAATGAAGCTTGGGAGACGAAATCAGTGTGCTCAGGAGTCGGCATGGTCCATACGGGCCGAAGACATCGACGAACTTCGTCATTCCTGATACGGGGTTTTCACCACTTGTCGCCGATGATCGAGAACGGATACTCCGTGAGCGTCCCCTATGCGGATGGACCAGGCTCCGCAGTAGTGTAATGGGACCGCCCCTACAGAGAGACTGAAATCATGCTGGCGTCACAAACGGCGTAGGTTGGCAAACGCCATCCAACTTTTCATCTCATCAAACGTTCCAGCAGCGCTGGCACAAAGTGCTTAAACTTCTTAATTACTTCCAGTGTTTAGCCATCAATGGTAAGAGTAGGCGCAGTCCTATTCATCTTGTAGTAGTACGTTGCAATTAGAGAGTGTAAAGACTATACCAAAGTGTCTGAGATGGTCATATTAGAGCAGTGTCGTTTGCATTCTCAATGCCTCGTAGTCGAATGTCTGGATGCAGTCCCATACCATCATGTTCACAGTATGTCAGGGCACACTCTAGGGTCGCGTCTGCTGTGAAATTGAATAGAAAGAAGTAGATTGAACAGCCTTGCCCCACTCGATCCGAGTTGCTAAAGATCGGTGATACGCTGCCATAAGTCTTAACCTGGGCCCTGATCAAATAGTAAAATGTTGTTGAGATGTCCACGTACTTCTCGGACACACCCTTCTTGGATAGGCAGTCCCAAAGTGTAGTTGTTCATCGATTCGAAGCCCGTCTGAGATAATAAAATAAAATAAAACAAATGTTGACTTTCTTTGTAAGTCTCGGAGATCACACGTGTAAGAGATTGCGAAGATGCGATCAGCACAGCCACGGCCAGGGCGAAGCTCAACTTACTCTTCACGGGCATACTGTTCACGCGTTCCGCTCAGTCTGCGAATTACAGTGGCTGCGGACAACTTGAACGCAGTAGGGATATAACTAATTTTGCTGTAATTTGTACACACGAGCCTTTTCCGTAAATGGAATCAATGTTAGCCAAACCCTAGTCATTTGGAACAACTTCAGTGTTCCAGAGTTTCTGGAGTAGAACAACCATCTGGTTGACTAAGGCTGGACCTTCGTTTAGTAAAAAGAGCAGAAGAGAGTTCGTCTAAGGCGGGTACTTTGTCATGTTCTAGAAACTGTATCCCCAGTGGGGCTATTGGCGCGAAACTCATAACCAGATGGTAACGCCAGTGAAAATACATATCTATGTATACATAAATATAACATAAATTGCAGTGTACCATATATAAGTGAATAACAAAACTGCACAACGATATGTTGGGATTTGTTGAAATCCTGATGGCACTGTGGAAATGATTGTTGTGGATCACTGCTTGAACAAGTGGAGACTTGCGGGGTATGGCGAACAGATGGGTTGATGTGAACGTAATCCTTGACATGTGTGAAGTACAAGCCTCGGAGCCAAAATCCTCTCGGTGTGACCGTGTACCGCTTGGCTCGTGTCCACCACTTCAGGCGCGATGATGTCTTTTTCGTTTCAAACTTCTCCGTATGTGAACACTTGTAAGGAGGGCTTGATGGTTTTTTGGTTTGAAAGTATTCGTGACCAATGACTGTGCTGAACGATGTGCGTGTGTGTGGGGATGCGAGACAGGGTGGTACAGATACAAGCTGCGTCGGACGAGCTGGGATTGCCAGTTGTGTCAGGTGCACAATGAGGGAACGAGGCTGTCTATCAAGATCACTACAGTTTTGAATGTAGGCCAACAGGTCACGAGACGTCGAAGCGCATCGAGTTGTCAAATAGAACGTGTCAACGCGGTCAATTAGTGCAGACCTACAGAAATGTATCGAAAATGTGTCAGTTATAAGTGTCCTGTCAAGGGATACCTACAGGACAACTGTTTCTGAGGCCTGAGACATGTCAGAGGACCAGTGAGCACAGGCAGAGCCCGACAGCCTAGTGAACAGCGCCGGTGGCCAGTTGAACTGCTGTTGAAAGTGCTCAGCTCAGGATGCCATGCGTCATTGCAGGTTGTGGATAGCATCACCGTTGGTTTCACAGATTACCTCGCTCACACCTGGCTCCCTGCTAGCCGTTACTCGGATGAAATGGGGAATCTTGAGAGAGTTCTTGGTAGCAGCGGCGTGTTCCATCTCGATTACGCGTTGTCTACCAGGCCTCGCGGTTTTTGGGTATATGGTTCCGGAGTTCCAAGGTGGCCGGTTTATACTCGCTGCTGGATGGAGTACTCAGGCGAAGCAATGTCGCACTTATGCGTTGTACGCCGTATATGTGCCCAATGTGCTTTTATCGTCCCCTGGTGGGTGAGGACCTAGACTAGAGGTAAACGCGCATTGGTAAGCGTGAAGTGTTTGTGTTCTTGCTAGTTTACACGCATCAATTTGTGGTTCACGGCGAAGTGGCCTCTCATCAAAGCGCAGAGCGAACATGACATTTCTCAGTCACAGAAACAGCCACGCCACCGATAGTGGACGGCTATGTGGTCAATATGTGTCCACAAACGATTCGCCGACGGAGGTCGCCAGGTGGTGCACTGATGTCTGGAACATTGAGAATAAGTACTTGTCAGAAACAGACTGTTATCGGTACATAGCTGCAACAGTGTCATCATCGTCAGTCTTGAGCCTGACCGGAGGGTACTGTGGTTCGGGCAGTCGCTCACCTCAACAGTGCGGTGGAACGTCCTAGACGACAAAAATGTCGCCGAGAAGTTTTGAGGAAAATAGTAATAATAGGAGAAGACTAAGCGGAAGAACTAGAAATGGTATGATCGCAGACACGTCACAGACTGCGACACACTGTCATCTCGGATAGTGTCTGCAACCAGCGACTTGAGTGATAACGAGGACCCAACCAACCAAACAACAACTACCTGCTTGGCTCGATTGAACAGTCAGTATTCATATTTCGAGATCACGCTGAGGCTTGACAACTACACGGATTTACCGAACTGTTGGTGATTTCGGTATATGATGTTCGGTAAGCTCAACGCTCAACTGGCACGCAGAGTACGTGACCCAACCATCGCAGATCGTGCAACATGATCAGTTGACCAATTGATCGCACATTCCGAGCGTTCCCGAACGCTCGCCGGCGAACGGCCGTATTGCTCATGTGATCAGCCCACTTAATGTCGGCTGACTGACGGAGACAACGATGGTCAAACATGGCAATTCTGTTGACGTCATCGTTGTGGACAAGCCACGTTTCCGAACTGTAGAGCAAAACGGAAAGTACACAAGCATTATATGCCCTTCTTTTCAGCGACAACCGTACGTCTCCGACGCCACAGTTGACGCAAGCTGGCAAAGGCAACTCGTGCCTTTGCTACTCTCGCTGATATCTCATCGGCAATACTACAGGCTGACGAGATAGTGTCACCCAAATACGTGAAACTGTCCATAGTCTCAAGCGGATTGCCTGCAGTAAAGTAGATGGGAATTGGAATACCCCAGTCTTGAAGCAACACTGCACTCTGAAGGTGCGAAGTGCATTCCACACAAACCATCTGAGTCATTCACTCTGTTCAATATGGTCTATATGTCTTCGGTAGTGAGGCTAGGTGAGACACTGTCATCCACATATCCCATGTCCGTTAGCTTAGAACCAGGGAAAAACTCAACACCAAAACCACTGGGTTTCTCAAACACAGCTTCCGGTAGGTCGTCTATGACCGGATTGAGGAAGGAGTGGGAGGTAAAACACCTCTGACGGAAACCACTGGAATCGATGAACGCCTGAAACAGTAGTCCATAAACCATCACCTTACTTGCAGGCTGTCATGCAGTGATCCCGACCGATTCACGTATTTCACTGGAACTCTCTTTCAAAGAAATAATTTCCAGAGAACGTTACGAACAATCGAATCGAAAACAGTCCATGGCGATCACACCGTGAGTGTGGACCAATTAATTCACACTCGTCAACTCTTAGCCAGCCTACCCTAGCGTTCAAGTTTCCAGCCGATACTACAGTGCCCGTGCGCCCCGCGGTTAGTGAGGTGATGGTAAAAATTATCTTTGGCTCCGTGTGGACTATGGTTTGGGCAGCACGCGTGGCAATCGTAAGCAGACTATTGGAGTGTCAGTCCAATGGACTGTCGAACAACAATACACCACGTGATGATTGTCTGGCGTACAGAGTCCATCACGCGTAGCCATGGCTACAATGAGAAACGTCAGTGCTCGTCGACAGAGTAACGTGACAAAAGTGGAAGATAAGAACTGTCTGTGAGTGTTCAAGAGAATAGTATATTTGGATGACTATTGCACTGGAACTTTTGTACTGATCTCGATCACTTTGAGGCTTTATTCAGAAATCATTTGCTATCTTGTCCCCTTGGTTTGTGCTTTACGTCCATCTCTCAACCTTTGACTAGTTTTCAGACACTGGGACCAGTTTTTCACGATGTTCTCACTAGTTCTGTGGTCGATGCGGGGTGCCTACGTTAGTCGGTTGATTTCGTTGCCCATACGGATCTGTTCTGACGCAAACATCCTACATCTTGTGGTTTTCTTTGGATGGTCGCTGCTCACAGTCTGTTAGTTTTCTGTGATTACTTCATTCTGCCATCTTGCTGCAGTTGTTTCATGTACGTCCGGTGGTTTTGGCACGCAGATATCTGAGTTGTTCTTTCTCTACTTTTCAGCGAATCACCGAATTGGGTGGTGCTCGCTATTCTATTCAGATTCGCTAGACCTATGCTGAATCGGATGAGTGAATGGGAATCACTTGTGGGTCGAATAAAAAATGGAGACTGGTTGAATGCCCGGTATTCAGTAAGTGATCTGTCAATACGTGGATTCAATGACACGTAAATGCAGTGCAACACGTCTACGGCGCGAGAGCATCTACCATTCTTTGTTCCAGCCAATTTAGCGAGACATGTTTGGGTGTCCCATCAAGCATGTGTAGACTACGTCCGAGAGATTCTGCTCGAAAGTTGCATGTGTGCGCAGATAACGCTTCGTTGACTGATGACCCCTACCCATCAAAACCGGAGTATGGTAGACAAAGGGCATGGACGCATTCGGCTATCGATTTATGCTTCAGATTTGATTTACTGATGAGTAGGTAAGGCTTTGGTCAACTTCGAGTTGAGCAATATTCACACCTGATCACAGCTTTTGTATCCAGGTAGTCTTCCCCGCGGGACCCGAGCCCACTGCATTTTCTGAAAGAGCCTGGCTGGAATGTTCATCTGATCTGATGTAGATAACGTTGAAGTTGAAACTGGTGTGAGAAAACGGTCGCTGACTGCCGTGGCTTGGGCTGGTGACTCAAACAACGTGTGAGGTGTCGACACGTCCGTGTGCTTGCCATGAGTTCGCCGGCCCCACGCACAAATGGGTGTTGTTGTGCGCAAATGTCGATAGTAGAGAAGTGTGCACATTTGGTCAATCTGCTTATGAAACTGCTAACTAATGCTGAATGATCCGCAAATTGACAGTGATCGTTGTCAGTGTTTGAGAGATTGAATGAGTGGCTTCACCCTTGTTGGAGAACGTCGGTTGTGCATGTCCTTGCTACGACCGGGATTTGAGCTCCAGCTTACGCTCTTATGAAGCGCTCGTATTGGCCCTTGATTTATCATCACCAAACGCCCAACCGCATCCGTCTTGTCGTCTGAGCCCCTTGGAAATGGAACGGAATGTAATGATTGTTCTACTAGATTCATTCGATACCCCACAGTCATGGCCTAAGGACAGAATCCGAGATCAAATGTGAGTGGTGTTCAATCGATGTCAGCCAAATTATTACCATTTATCACTTGTTAAGTAAAGGGTTCAAAAAGAATTTTGGTAATGAACGGAAAAGTAGTGGTATACCACCAGTAACCGCGTCTGATATCACGGAGATGGTGCCATCCATCTGTCTCATTATTTCAGCTGTTTACAGGATTGTAATGTTAGCCTAATTCGATTGATAAGTCACTTCCAATGTTTCTCACACATTCTCTCACCTGCAGTGTTTACTTGGTTGCTATCTCAGGAAACCTTAGGACATTATTTTTTCTCGTCTTCGTAACCGCCTTGCCCTAAAAATGGTTATTTCTTAGCGTCTGTTGGGTACCGACCTTTGGTCTGGTTAATAACCTTTTGTCTGTCAACATTTTCTCCACGTGATTGCTCTTATCCGATAACTTTCTCGCGTTGAACACTTTTTGTACCAAAGTAGTTTCATATCCTTCACTATGCTGTATTGTGTAGAGACCTAAAGCTTTGTCACTTAACACTTTAACACAATAGCTTATCCTCTCAGTTCCTCCCAAGATCCCATGCTCGTCAGGAACCAGTCTGTGACGCGGTGACTCACGTAACCCATCGAGCCAGGGCACCTGTTTGATCCTGGGACATTGCGTGTGCCTCAGATACGAAGTTGACTTCACAAGCCACACCGAAAGGTCGTGCTCAGGTCCACAATACTGTGCGAGAAGGGTCAAATGATCCGTCTGACTGCTTTTTAAGGATAGGCTCTCGATAAACGTTCATAGACACTCATGGTTCATTTCGCTGACCTGTGACTTACAGTTCGCAATTTACTGTTCCTAAAATATGTCCACACCATGAATGACCACGCTGGTCATTTCTACCAGTTAACTGCAAACACACTTCTGACGTGTTGTTTCGGTTGGGCTTAGAACCAAGTAACGCGCATACATCGAGCAAATCAAGAAGCTTGCAAATCCCACTTGAATGTCAGTTTCACCGTTTTCCGTGATGTAGACAAACAATGTGTACCGGCATTCGAGCGAATCAGCCTTAACCCCTTCACTTTCTTCGTCTCTTTCTGACGTGACCGCCCTATGAACATTATAGGACGCTTTCCATTTACATCTGGAAACAACATTTTACTAGGTTGCGGAAAGTTCTACATTATCCGAGACAGTGGCCACTGCCATTGTTCGCTTTCTTCCTTACATTCGGTCAGTTGCAATTTCTCTCCCACCGTATGAGCATGCCTTTCCGTGATTATCCACATGACAGTTTGGTGTGTAGCTAAAACCAGTCCGTCATATTGTAGCGAGAAGGCGTTCAGCAAAGCACAATCTTTACTGTCTAACTCGCTGGTTGCCATGTCACGCCGCGCTCGCGCTCATCAACCGGAATTCCGGACCACAACAACCCCGGTTTCCGCTCGCACTTGTGCGGTTCGGTTCGGTCCGGTCCGGTTTGTGTGTGTGGCCCACACATTTCTCGTCAGCTGGTCTGATCTAGTTCAGCGACAACCTGTACGGTCGCCCATGCTGTCCCCGATCCGCTCGCTGTGGGTTTTTGCACGCATCTCCCTGCCGCGTTAAGCTATTCCGCCGAGAGCTGGAATAATCACGCATCCGGATTGGTAATCCACCACAGTATGAAGTAGACTGTATCTCGAGTTCAGGCATGCGTAGTCATGACTACGGCAGGTTTAAGAGGTCGGTTCTGGAGCCCACTACACAATGTTAAGTAGAAGGCTGTCTGCGTTTCAGTACGTAATTCGTGTAATGGGATTACTTAAACTTCCAGATATGGTAATCAGGTGATGGATTTCACTCCGTCATGTTAGTTGAGTTACTTAACAGGCTTTATGAAGGACTGAAACAGGCGACCGAAGTGACATTCCGTTGTAGGAGCCCTCCCCAGTGTTGGACACAATATGTCTCTCGCTGCCTTTCTTCAACTCAACATATTACAGTTATAGTATGTTGTGCCATTTTCGCCTCTGTTCGCAGATCCTTCCACATAGTTCTATTTAGTTTACTGTGATGATGTAATGTCTATCGGGGATATACTGTGCCATCATTCTCAGGCAGCCCAGCTTTGTTCACTGTGGCAGCTGACGTGGTGTAAAATGAATTTCAACTGCCGTCATTTTTGTAGGTCGGTTATGATGAAATACGACACTGCGGTGATTGTTTTATACGGTTCCCAGGGATGACTGCCTAATTTTATCCAGGACTGCAAACAGCCGATGGAATGGCACAGGTACAGGGAACGAGGTAGTAACAGATTTGAAAATTAGATGCGATGTGAAGTCCATCCCTGGAAATGTGTGTTGACCCAGACGCAGAGATGCAATAAAGTAGAGACTTGTTTGCACGCTAGATGATAACCCTCCCCGTTGCCTGTGCCTGAATAAATATCGTCAGTGTGACTGCGGTTGCGAGTACGCTAACACCGAGTTTACTGGAGCCTTCGGATGATTAATTCCTCAGCATCGAAACAGAATCCCAGATGTTTTATCTGGATGAGCAAGGGTTCTACACTAAGTGTTGGCCATCTGGACTTCACATGCTCTTAACAACGGGTCCGAGATTTTGATTATCCCTTGAACCATAAAATCCCTATCACTGGACCTTGCACATGTTCGATTGTCGTGATGTCCCAGAATCGCCCGTTCCATCCATACGTCTTAGAGTGCTCGTGCACGGCGCCTCTGGTTAGTTCCCGACACATAAACCGATTGATTTCGTTGTAGTTGTGAACGAAAACCGTTTACAAGTTTTCATTACAATTAAAGTCATTCTTATTCCCCCGGTTTTACTGGGACTTCTTACCAGTTCTTCTATTTTCTTTGACCGCACCGTATATAGCCTTCGAATGAACACGCCTTCCGCTAGTAATCTGCTATCTGGGTGTTGAGATCTGTTACACTAGGAAGGCACTGATGATGGCCCTTGTTATCACTTCCTCCTTGAACTTCAGAAGAACACGGTGGGAGGTATCCATGAGACGTTTGTTTCAACTAGGGATGGTTTAGCAGTGAATGGATATACTGAATGTCGATTGAGGGTAAATCGGGTTCCATTGTGCATCACCAAAATACCAGGCTTATGGAAGCTGCTGAACAACTGCTTTGGGTGGGTACTTATCGACCCTGTATGGAAGTGGACCGGCAACAATACTTCCGGCCGATTTGTGAGTGCGTCGGTACTAATCCGGTACGCATGTCTGTCGAGGGGATCCGCAAAGTTCAAATTCGAACAACACGATTGCCGCATTATTGGTCGAATCCTTAGAGGGCCGGCGGCTGATATCCGGACAACTTCGGCGATACTGTCCCAAGTCATCATCCAGTTGAAGCCAGTGTGCGTAGATTTATACGAATGGCCTCGGCTGGGTGCCCGGATTGTAACCGTCTTACTACGTGCACGCGAAGTTCCTGTGGAGTGTATGCCTTAGCTGAAAGCATGACACAATGGTTCGTAATCGAATATATTTCTTGGTAGTATAAGTATTGTCGTAGTTCACCAGTTAGTCTGGTGTCTTTTGTAAGCTGCTGATTTGGAAGTGCTTTCGGGGTGTTAAACTGCAGTGAACGAAGCGGTCTTAGCGAAAAGGTATAGTATGAACTATTATCCACAATCTTAAACGGAAGAAGGTCAGAAAGCAACTGCAACATCGTGCTCGGATCTATTGTAAATTGCAACGCAATACAGTCAATTGTGCCGTTAAACAAGCAGATGGAGTTCATTACAGATTCCTTATTTAGCGTTCAATTTGATGGCTGACCAATCCAAGAAACAAATTTTAATTAGAAACGTCAAGCGGCGGAATCGCCGACGTGTTCGCTCAATCTCATTACCGACCACCAATGTTTATGGTGAATCCAACGTAATTGTCGCTCTGCGTTGAGATGTTACAGTTATTTGCCTGCAGTCCAAAGCCCGTTCTACGTGGCTCGAACAAGAACTATAAACAACTTTTGTACCACGCCGTTCAGTTCCCTATCCGCATTGTTGGTGTCACCTAAACAGGCTGCCATACCTAGACCATCCATTGGCATTATAACAGTCGTTTGGGTGCTGTAAGCGTTATCGTTATCCCGAAGATCAGCTCACTGTGTTCGTTGACTTCTGTATGTGTGTTGTTACTGACGTGTTCACCGGAACTCTTGACCTTAGGGTAAGCCTCTGCCAAGTCCAGTTTGGCAGAGCATCTGGCCCCATTCAGCTACTCTTGAATGTCCTGGCGGATGTACAACGGATCTTAATGTATTTCGGAGGTGCCCCGTACAGAAATGTAATATGTAGAAGGTAAATACTGTGGCGGTAAGATAAGGGGAATATACATCCAGCTCATACCAAGCAAGCAATTCACCAGCTTAGACAGTTCGGGCGCATAGCAATGCAACATGCATGTATGCGAATTACCACGATGTTTGCGACAGTCTTCTTTGAAACATTGTCAATGCCCCCCATGTATTTTATTTACGTTGTTCTCTGAGGTAAAGTCTCCTCTGACTGTTCGTTCCATTGGACGGGTCATCTAGTAATGGGACCTGTTGAGAAGGAAGCCATCCATACAAAGGTCGAATTCGAAGGAGTGATGGGACGGTGCTTGGTCGACATGGGGGCGGTTATTTCGTTGTTTGCTCGTGGAGAGAAGCAGAACCTAAAGCCAACATCTATGATAATCAGGACAGTTGGAGGTCAGAACCTGCTGATTGACGGCATGAAAGAATTCAAGTTGCGTATTGGCAACCATATTGTGATGCACCGTCTTACTGTGCCCTCAGAAACCAAACGATCCTTGAAGTCGAGTTCCTTGCTGCAACGGATGCCGTGAATGACCTGAGGCTCATAAAGGTGTCAACCAGATGCGGCTTGCTGGTACTCACAGGACAGCAATATAATAGTATGGGCGGTTTGAACCCCCATTTGTATGGCTTCCTTGATGCAGTCTACGGTTTATAAGTAGGCTGAGTCATTCACGAACGACGATTATCCGTACGATTTCTGAGAATGGATTGCATATGAAATCCCAGCAAGATGAACATTTCGACCTCGTGGACCACGTAGGACACCTGTTCATTTTGAAAGAGGAAGTAAAAAGGCAAATACAGAACATCCTGGATGAGGATGTTATCGAAGAAGTCACCAGTCTGTTCAACTCGCCTGTTCTCCTGGCGGAAAGGTTCAACGGGAAATACCGTCTTTGAGCGGACTATGGACGGCTAAGTGAGGTAACAGAAAAAATTGTGTCAATGTCGTCCGTCACTGACATTTTTGATAAATTGCAACAAACGGGGTTGTTCACGATTTTGGACTTACGGCCCGGATACTGGCAGGTACCAATCAAACCCACGGACCGTGAGAAAACCGCATTCACAGTGGGCAAAAAACTACCAATTTAAGTAGATGCCGTTTGGCTTATCCGGGACATCATTTACATTTCGACGCCTGATGGTACAGTTGGTAAAACGACTGGATAATATAGCGGTATATGGAGATGATATTGTGACACACAGTAACATAGAATCGGAACATGTTGCCCACATGGATGTTATCTTAAATCGCATTAAGAATTCAGGACTCTCGATTGTTGCTGATAAGTCACAACTCGAACGGTCATAGGTGACGTCACTGTGACACAAGTTGGGTCGGAGTGAAATCAGGTCTCCGCCAAAGAAATTATTGACTATTAGGAAGGCCATGGGTCCGAATTTTAAGCGCACGCTGAGGCAAGTTCGGGGTTGATTGAGGTACTACGGCCAGTTCATGACAAATTTTAATTTCATTACGTCCTCACTGTAAGGACTTCGAAAAAAACTAGCGAGTTGAATGGACCAGCGACGCCCAGCGGGTGTCCACTGGCGTTGGAACTCCCGAATACAAAAGGAACGCTCATCGTAGCACTATATGCCGACATCCGCGGCATTGGGGTAGTACTCAAAAGGAATTAAGATTTAATCGATGTGTCAGCAGAGTGCTGATCCCAGTGGAGCGAGAATATTCAGCCACTGTGGAGGAATGTTTGGCAATTATCTGGGCACTGGACAAGTGGGAGCCCTAATTGTTGCATCAGCGGTTTTATCTGAAGACGGATCACAGACCTCAAGGGTAGGTCAAGATTGTGAGGGATCCGGTGTGCAAATTATCCCGTTGGGCATTGTCTTTATAGAAACGTGATTTCATGATCAGCCATATGCCTGGTAATACCGAGCGCGGCGTTGATTTCTCTTCTCGACTGCAGGTAGATGAAGAACTTCTCAAGCTGAATTTTGGAGTCAACGAGCTACTAATGGATCAGGACTCGCAATCACCAGTGCGTCTACAGCGTCAAGAAAAGGTCCCTCGGAAGGCGATTGGCGTGCTGGCAAGAGGCGTGAGGGTCTCAAGGAATCGTAATGATGAGGAGCTAAAACTAGCAGTTGAGTAGATTTGGCTTAAACAGTGCGGGCTTACTGATGTGTCGGTGTGGCTTTGGTATTCCTGATGCGGTGGTCACTCCGGGGCAACTGGGGAGGAAACTGGTAAAAAACTGCCGTAAAATTGCACACACCGGATGCACCAGGACACATGATCTGCTACAACAAAAAGCACATAAAAAAGGACTTGGCGGTCCACGTATTTGTCTGCCAACAGTATCAATTTACTGAAAAGCAACGGTGGGGAAGCGGTCCTTACAACCAGTATCGGTCTCTGAAATTGGTGAACTCCGTTAGATAGATCTTATAGGCCTATTCCCATTGAACGCTGTCAGTAATCAGTGCATTCTGATCACGAGAGAACATCTTATCCGGTGGAGCGAGGCGACTTGAGTTTCTCACCAAAAGGTATTTACGGTGGAGGAAACTGTGAGGAGGCACGTCATGGCGAACCACAGCGTACCGAAGGTCATCTTGATGGATCAAAGACCACGCTTTAGGAGTGAGGGGTTTAGAACACGCATACACTTACTTGAAATCAAGCGCATTCGAACGACATCATATCCCCCGCAGACGAATGGGCTCGGCGAAAACAACAGCCGAACAATCAAGGGATGTTTGTCAGCCAAGGGATTCGACTGAGAGTCTGCATTACCACCGGTACTGTTGACCCACCGTGCGTCTGTGCAGGCAAGCATGAAGAAACTTCAATTTCAGTTGCATGATAGAGCCCCCTTGACTCTCAGAGATCTGAGACATTAAAGCATGCTCACAGTACGGCGATTCCACTAAAGACTTGGCAGCCGAAAGAGAAGCGTTGCGGTTACACACACAAGAGCAACAGAGAGCCCACCGATTTGACAAAGTCAGAATGTTGATTCTGGGAGAAAGATCGAGATCATCGGAACATAGGCACCAGTGGCTCAGGCCTAAGAAAACTTCTGCCATAGTGGGAAGGTCCTTATTTGTTGGTTTCCAGACGAGATCCGGTGTACACAATGGAGTGGGAGGGCGAGACGAAATGAGTGCATGACAAATTTGGCGAAGTGGTACGATATGCCGGCTCAACAGGAGCCGTCAACGGGAGCAAAGAAGCCAGGGAACCTTAAAAGAGGGAATGTTGTCGTTCGTGAGTAGTATGGTGCGTATATTCGAGAAGTGAAGGACAGGTCTCGAGACCCGGAAGACCAGGGATCAGAGGCGACTACTGGAAACTTGTATGTGCACTATGCGTGACGTGTCATCAAAGCAGTTGTGGCTACACTGACGCCAGTGTTATGAATACACGGTAGCCGTGCAAAATACTGTTTGTTTTTGTTATCTTATCACTTCGCGTATCTATAATGGATATCTTGCAATAAACAGCTTCGCAGTTCAAGCCTCTTTTGCAGTCACGACGTCGATATAATCGTTAAACACCTGAATGACATCAAGAGAATTTACAAACCGTGACCAAATGAAATCAATGCACCTACACACGATCTGGGATGAAATCATATCTGAAATCCGTGGGTGAGTTAGTGAACTTCTAGGTGGATTCCTGTAGATTTCGACACAGTGATCTGCAGGACAGAACACAGTGTAGTTCACGGAACAGAACAGCTAAGTCTATTCACCGATGCTTAAGAGACTCAAGTCCGTTGTGCTCTTATGAGCGGGCGATCTCATTGCCTTGTCAGCGCGAGCGGATACACCGTGGTCAGCTGTGTGTTACTGACCATTGCTCGAGATATCAAACGTGCGTACGTTGCCCTCTGTACGTCCGTGACACTGACTTCAGTGGTTTTGGCAAACTGAGTTGTTTGAAGCTACTGCGAGTAAATGCACGTGAGAACTACTCGCCAGTGGTTACACGTGATGTTGACCATTCACTTTTATCTTGTCCACCAATTGCCGACAGGTATCCTTTACTGTATGGTTGAAACAGAAGCTGATACTTTCCCCCTCCTTAACCGCTTCATCCGATTTGTGTTGTTCATGTCACTTTTTGTGCTGCAGAATTTATCCAGTCTTCGTGCGGTAAAGTATACACTTGCCAGGGAATCTTCATTTTCTCCATCCCAAACCGCCTCCATCCTCTGTTCAATCAGAATGAGCAGAAATTCTCATAGTATGTCACAGATAACCTTTAATATTATGTTCGTCTGCTCGAACTTTATTCTGCGATACTCACTGGTGACTTGGTAACAGCAACTACCAATTTCAACAACTCTGCCTCAATCTCCTGATTCAAGAATGCTTGTAAGTCACCACACATTGTATAAATATCTCGTATTTTCTTCCCTGTCACACATGTTTTGTGATGTAACAAAACAGCTTTTCTCACTCATCTTTTGTTTTGACTTGACAGCGATAAGCCACCGAAGTTTTCCGTTTTTTTATTTCGAGGCGAAAAATTCGAACTTTCGTTATGCGTACTTCTAGTCTGTTGTCATTACATTGTATTTTCTCAGGGGTTTCGAGCAATAATTTAACTGTCAGTATGAAGCAAACTGTCAACGCACCATCAAAGACATGTCTATTTCGCTCCAGCGTCCCTCAGCAAAATGCTAGCATCCTCAGTTATTGTTCTTTGGGCGACATCTGTTGAAACTGTGTGCCTTTCTCAGGGACATTACATAACCTTACAGAACTTCATACTAGGTTCGGGTAACAGTGCTGGTGAGTCAAGAAGCAAAGATTGTTTTTCCAAAAGCAGTCTCTTCTGGAGCGCACAAACGTCAAACAGTTGGTAGATGCTGTCCTGCAACTGGAAGAACTAGGTTTGTGTGCGTCTGATGCTGTTCGTGGTATGACCGCCTTGGAATATTCTGGAATTCGACGATCTCGTAACAGTATCTGTCTCGCAAAAGTTGAATGACGCCTCAGCAGGAAATACTTGGTGACCATGAGTTCCTTCCGGTGACTACTACGACTAATCCTTAGCAGTTGAAATGATATTACGTTGCCACTATCATACTTTCATTTCGAGCGTTGTGATGTGTACACATACAATTAATTCGGATATTTATTCGTACCTAATAACGCATCTTCCGCACAAATGCATCTACGACAACACCGTATTTTTCTTCAACAGCGGACCTCCCCGTCTGAGGTGAAATGAATTTGCAAGGTTGTAAGTATGCTTGCCTCGGATTAGACTCTAAAAAATGTATCGCTCTAGCAGTACGAAACTACTGCGCATCTATCCTGATCATTTTCATCGTATTATATCTTTAATTGTTTTTTGTTTATTCTTAAGAAGGCAATCTTGCAAACCGCTGTTTTCGGTAATTTTCATCAGGCTTTTACAATTGCATGGGAATATGTGCGGGTTATATATATATATGAAATTATGACGAGTTTAACAGGAACAAGATTGACTTCTTTTGTTTATTCTGCTTGTGTCAAACTTCTACTACGCGTATGTACGTATACTACTAATTTGTGGCACAAATCCGGATCTTTTTGGTCAGTGAAAACTTCGAGTGTTCCGCTTCCGAAATGTATGGTTGAGAAAAGGGACAGCCTTTTAATTTGGTCGTAGGGTCCACGTATCCGATGAATTTTAGGCAAATATGTCCAAAATACGTTGCGCATAATACTTTTCTGACTTCAGTTTCTGTTCTTGATGATTCGATCGCCACTACAGTTATTGTTTTACCAATGTCTAGAATCACATTCTCACACTGTTCCGATAAATTAGAAAGATGTGAACTTAACAGAATTGTTTTTCTATTTTCAGAAACAATCAGATCGGTTCTAGCTATTGTTCAGACTTAAACGTCGCTCCGGTAACCAGTGGAAGATCACTATGTCGATAACAGCCAGTAGTTTGTGCGTTCACAGGCAATGTAAATAACTCTACAGGTACCGGGCATTAGATGCGTTGTGATTTAGGCGTTTCCTCTAACATACCGCACCCGTCTAAGGCGCCTGACAGAAGAGAACACTCTGCGCCTCGTTGTCCTGGTTTATGTGTGTGTGTGGACATGGCGATTTTCAACCTTGCTTGGACTGGTGTAATGTGACCGACCAATCCTACTTCTAAGCTCAACTGCCAGTAGAATGAAATCGGGTGTAGCATAATAACCGCTCGGTTGCTGCTGTTACTCCAGTTGGATGATTCATATGCAAGTGTAATCTGAGGCTCCTTCTTTCTCACAGTCTGGCAAAAGTCCGATCACATGAGTACATCTAGTCTAAGGGGTTCCATTACTTCCAGGGGAGAATCTGCCGACGAAGACGACGAAGTAATTATGGTAAGCAATCAGAAACAATTTATTTGCAATAAAATTTGGAAGCCATGATTGGGTTTACACAACGTATTACTCAGTCTGTTTTTAAATTTGCCGGTATTCAGTTGTTCCTTTCCGATTATATATATATCTTTATTGTAGAAGTTTACTGCACACGCATACTCAGTGGGGGCAACAATTAAAAATTCGGATGTATGCATTCAGCTAATTTTCACTGATATCCATGTACTTTATGCGTTAACATACATTCAAAACCATTTTGCACCTAGATTTACATCTCAGTTGGGTACAGGTAAACTGTTGTTGGTAAATTGTGCTGTTCTGTTGAGCCATTTTGATATCGTGACAGTGGTAAGGTTGTTATGTTCAGAATACTTGAATTTCAGCCACTGTTTGTAAATAGTTCACTTCTTGTCTCGAATGTGACGGGATTCGTTTGAAACACCCATTGTGTGTTAACCTTAATCATATTCTTTAAATTGAAACTCATATGAAGACGAACTTTTTGCAAGGCACTTGAAGCTCCGGTGGTTTCTAACGTGTACGCTTTATCTCCTAGTCTGTGTTACTTGCCCTAAATTTATGTGAAATCGCTAGATGGTACCAAACGCGTACAATGTGAGTGGGCAATCAGTAACCGCACTCAACTTTCCACCAAACAGTGCAACTACAAACCATTCAGACTCGGTCGTGAATCGAACTTCATTCTGATATGCACTCAGGGATTTAGCTGACCTGAATGAACATCTGATAGCAGCGTTGATGTAGCACTGTTGAGCACTAACAAGAGCGAAACTCGGTTCTTTTGTTTCTTTTCAAAAGCGGATATGCAAAATGTCCATCTGAGTAAAAATGCTACAACCCAGTTTGGGTGGTATTCAATTTGTAGCAATGAGCTCCCCCGTCGGTAATCAGTACTCAATACGCTGCTCAGCCGACTTAGTGTATTCTTTAATCTGAGCATAACATGAAAATCCTAATCGTGGCTGTCAGCTGAATCTAACCGAACAGTTTCTATGCCTCCTTTCGCAACGATCGGAAAGTTTGAACGCTACTCGCCTATGAAACTTGAGTCCAGTTTGATGTAAGTTGAATGACGAAATGGTGAATACGACTGCCTCATGAGATGTTGGCTAGGAGTCCAAATCCTGTGGTGGTGGTG
>QNGE01003126.1:6483-25214 GCA_008508345.1 Paragonimus westermani
TGGAACAAAAAGTGTTGAATTTTCAGGCTGCTTTCGATCAGGCCAGATCGCTTGAATTGGCGGAAAAACAGTCTCAATTATACCAGTCCACTCCGACTAACACCTACACGGCTGCAACCGAGGTATCAGACAACTAGCCCAACCCTACCAGAATACCTCATGTGGCAGCCTCCAGCACATCGACTGGCAAATGTTTCTTCCGTGGGTATGACAAACACCCACGTTCGAAGTGCCCTGCTAGAGGTGCGTTATGTAATGGGAGTGGAAAAAAGGGGCACTTTCAAAAGGTCTGCCTAACGTCCCGGAACCGACAGTCCTGTTCTTCTATCACTCGACGGTCCATTTCGACTGCCGAATCAGCGGCAGCTCCAGAGTGTCTTTCGAATGCTGTAGTTGATCTCGAAGTTAACGGAACTCGTTTACAAGCTTTGATAGATACTGGCAGTTCTGGAAGTTATGTAGCGTCTAGCGTAGTGTTGCAGAATGTTGCAGCAGCCGGCGACCACTATCATGCCTCGATAACAAGCGCCACGCAACCATTTTTCTTGCAGTTATTTGCATGGATTTCTGAGCTTTAGTGTCTCGGTAGAGGGCTGTGTCAAACACATTGCGTTCATTTGCCCATCGGAACATGTGTTGTATTAACAAATAAACAACGTCCTTCTGGTCTATGCCGACATGCTTTGGCTGGAGTACTTACTTCGGTGACCCGTTTACCGGGTTTCCATCTAGCAAAATTTGCTGTGGTTCACCACTGAACGCGTTTCCCGCTTCAGCCTGTTGATTTTAGACCTCGTCAGCACCGGTTGTATTGAAGAAGAACCGCTAACCGGTAACATTTTTTTATGAGCGAATTGTATCACTGACGTCTTGAGTATGTGTACACGTAAACAGCGCATGTTTAGTTCCACACTGGAAAGCGTGCTGGCCAGAGTGACTTGCTGGCCGACTTGTGCAGACACTAATTGCACCCATGTGCAAAGTCTGTTTTTGCCTTGGACAGTTCCGTCTGTAAGTTTGGGGTCAATATCACGGTAAACTCGGACACGTTTCAGTCGTTTGTATCACGGAAGTTATTTACTTCGAGCAGCCAGATCATTTCTCAACAACCTGATTTGTGAATCCCGAAAGGATGAGGTTTTCTTGAGACCCAACCTGAAGCCGGCCACTCAAACATTGGCCGTATGTCGCTGCGTAGTCTGACTTTTTCCAAGGGTGCGGTACACAGATAGTCTGATTCTGGTTATCTCTGCTCGAATGCTGTAGTTGATCTCGAAGTTAACGGAACTCGTTTACAAGCTTTGATAGACACTGGCAGTTCTGAAAGTTATGTAGCGTCTAGCGTAGTGTTGCAGAATGACTGGAAGATTCACAAATCTCGTAGCAAGATAACAATGGCATCTACCACTCTACTACTCTCTACTGGAAAGATAATCCAGTGATCAGTCAACGACAAAATCAATTACACCTAGAGAATCACATACTCCTTCAGTGCATGGGCTCCCTCAAACCCCACAAGTTTGGTGCAGCTTTGAGACCTATACTATCCATATCCGATTCATCGTAAAACACAAGTTGGCACAGTGGTTGGTCCAATTTATTCAGCCCGTAAAGCAATTAATGGTTTGGGAAACCAGTTGACTTACTCAGTGGTTTGGATTGTAGCAACAAATATATAGCCAGTTTGAACATAGGTTCTTTGTTTACAAGTGTTCCCTTGATGCAAATGGGTGATATCATTTGTCAATATATTGACCCATGTCGATTAAACATAGGATTGGCTACGTCTGGGTTAGAACGCCTACTGTTACTATGCGCAACGAACTTGAAGCCCTACCACTTTGTAACTGACTGTACATAAATCGATGATGCTGTTACGAGCAATCCACTCGGTCCGCTGCTAGCCGATAGTTTCGTTGACCACCTGGAACGAAATGCGGATACTATCACTAGTCAGGCTCACTCCCACCGGCGTTATGTCGACGATATTCTGATATCTACCTGCACCATGGAGATGACAACGAGTATACTTGACTCAGTAGAGAAGCCGAATCTCAACATTGGCTTCACTATTGAAAACGAGCAAGATCAATATCCGTATGAAATGCCGGAACAACAGCTCCGTACTGCGGTCCGCCTACCGGAAACACATTTGGACTGGGCAGTACCTGATCTTTCACACATTTGTGTCGATCCACTACAAGCGAGGTCTAGTAAGGACTAATTTATCGTGTAAGACGAGTCTGTTCTAGGGAAACACTGGCCAGAAGGATATCGTTGTTGAGAACCAAGCCCAAAGAGAATGGCTATTCATCGGAATTTGTGAAGAAATTCAGCAGACGACTGCCGCAGCGGCCTTAACAGTTCCCGAACTGAATGTATGTCTCCGTTTGCCTTACAATAGTGATGTCATCACTACTCTATTGAAAGCCCGTCTCACGGCGACTGTGGGACACACGTTCCGTGCAGTCTAACTGTTCATTCAACACTGAAATCACCGCTACCCCTCAACGCCAAATCGTGCATCACCTGTGGATTCTCGCGTGAATGCCGGACCACTTATATAGACAAAAACGAGCGGCAGTTACGCAAACTGGTCAACGAACACATTCCAGTTTGGGTTCGCTAAACAATCATGGAGATCGCAATATCGGATTCAAGTCAGAATGTGACACTCCACAAGCAACCGGCGTCATCGATCGTTCGACATTTGTTGACATGTCGACTTTGACGGAACCTGGAGACGATATTTCGGATGTTGCGCAACAAAACGAAGGCTTCTCTGGTTCACAGAGGCGGTAGCAATTAGCAAATTGAAGCCACTGTTCTGCGTACAGAAGGACTTGTTCGTCAATACCAGACTGTCCTGTTAACTAACGTGCGTGGAATTGTGTTTGTGTCATTAACAGCTGTTAATGAGTGCATCGGCGAACAGCCTCGCCATTGACAACTAATCCGCTCCTCTTTTCAGAAACCTGTGTCTGCAATATCCTACCGATTCATTTCTCCAGCTTTGTTGGTTTACTCTATGATGAATGGTCTATCTCGCTTTTCCTAGTTCACGGTGTATTTCGTTTTTCATCGTCATCTCCTCCGGGATGCGCTAACCTGCACTCCTATACTGCAATGCTTCTTGTATTGCATTTCAAAAAATCTTTCTTCTTAGTTTAGGTCTCGTCATTACAGCCTCTCTCTGTCTAGTTTCCGAGAGATAAGGGTTTCCTTTCCTTAATAGCCAATCAAGTGGCTAACCAGCATTGGCCGGCTGGACACAAAGACCCCACTGTCACACCTCCCGGTCTTATTCTTTCTGGTTTATACTGGATATGTGATGTGTGGATAGAACCGCAATTGTTGCGGCGCAAGCCAATTGCGGTGACTGTTAAGCGCACGCGTCCCTTTTCTTCGGTCACTGTGACAGGCAAATCAGTATCGGATGCCGCCAACCGTGTGTTCGTGTGATAGTTGATTTTTTGGTTTATCTTCGCAATGTCCCTTGAACTCTGTTATGTAAACTCGCAGAGTGCAGTGTGTACCTGATGAGATGCAGCGAAATGTGTTCGAGAGATACATTGCGCAGAAACTGTTTCTGGCTCTTCTGTTCATATTCGGGAGGTCTTCCAAGTAGTGACCTCTATTCTGCACCATTGGACAAAATTTGGGTGCCCCGTAAGCTTCCATCAAGCAACTTTGATGTAACTTCACTTCTGTCAATCAGACGTACTTTACCTTTGTATGGGTGCACCATCTGAGTAACCATTCATCAAGGGTGAGCAGAGCCGTTCTATGTCGTTATATCCGTTACTGTAAACTGCTTTCATGAGATCTTTAGCGAATATTGGTCATTCGTTCAATCGCCGCCTCTGACTTGTCCCCGCATGTCTTCATTCGTTTATTCGGTTTCGAAAACGTCAGCAGTTCCGTATTCGGAGTGGGAATGTTTGTAGTAAATCGTGTCGTCCCCATCACTTAACGGTATGGTGAAGTAGAATCAGTTCTTTCCAGTCTACTAACTCGTGCATTGAACTAGTCACACTCAGCTTATTATGAGAACTTCCATATCATACTTCCAACTGTTTCAAACAGAATCTTCACTCACCCGTCCTTGTTTCAGTTGGTTATCATTCGTTTTCGCGTGTTTCAATCAGCCTACTGAATTCAATGAAGTTGTGTTGACTCGGACGAAAATTGCATGTAAAGATGAGTGAGAGATGTTAAGGGCGTGAATGGCAGGCATCCACCACGTATCACGTGAATGATGTTTACCTCGAAGTCCGTTGCAACATCTGTTAGCTTTGTTTATTCTGAGAAAGTAGTAACCTAATCAGTACACGTGCATAAATCTAAGTGAAGACACTGCAGTCAAAATAAATTGTTCGTCAAATCCGTGCTGGCCGTACATTACGGACGACCGTGTCCACTGTTTTGCCCGACGGTGACAGCTCCTGTCGAATCGAAGTAATCAGCAAATCTTGTTTGAATACAAAGGCCGCGGTCAAATGTACCTGTAAACCGTAAACATTAGCGGGCGATTCTGTAAATGCTGTCCTCGTCTTTTCATGTTGCTGTCAATTAAGATATTGGCCCTAACCTCGTTTGCCTAACGAAATCTCTTCCTGTTGTTTTAGGTATCTGATGGTTTGGGTCACTCAAATGTCCGGAGGTCGATGTGCAGCTACTGGAGCTCTTACCCTTTTCACACTTAGTTTAGTCTTTCAATTCCTCGTATTTCTGGCCTCTTTTCGATCCGACCCATCAAACTGGACAATTGGTGTGATCAGAACACGGCTTATTCCTTCATCTAGCTCACAACCTGGAAATCACTCAGATATCCCACATATTTCTTTTAACGATTTCATCGCCGTCGTCAATTCATCCTTATCCACTTCTCAAAGTTTACGAATTCCCGTTACCACTTGGAATAGCACAGGGTCTGAAGACTTGAGATATCCGCTAGAGATCGACATGCCTGAAGTTGTCCGACTCACCTTGAACAACTTATCCGTCAAAGTGAAGCCGATCAACCAACCCGCGTTTGAATTACTCATCTCCAACAAAGAGAAGTGTCATATTGCCCCAGATCTATTAATCCTTATTAAATCCGCACCGAGAAATTTCCTACTTCGTGATACTGTGCGTGTCGGATGGGGTGCTGAGCATTGTTGGGGGGGCCGTCGTGTTGTCAGATTGTTTTTACTCGGCAGAGTGCCTAGCACTGATAACGTGACATCCGTCAGACTATCGCACGAGGCTGCGTTCTATGGTGACATTATTCAGCAGGATTTTGTCGATAATTATCACAACAACACATATAAAATGATGTTTGGTATAGATTGGGCTGTCCGATTTTGCCCCCAAGCTCCGTTAATTATGTTTGTGGACGACGACTTTTTTGTCTATCCCCGAAATGTGATTGCCTATATCGAGGGATTGAGTCTGGCTTTGCGCAGTCAACTCATTGCCGGCTATGTGTGGTGGAGCGCGCCTCCGATACGAAATAAAACGTCCGGACCGTTAAAGAAATGGTCCGTCGGTTGGGCCGAATATCCGAACACGCAGTACCCGCCTTACATGGCAGCAGGGAACTTCTTTCTTTCCATGTCCATGGCCCGTGAATTGAACGTCGCAGCTCGGTTCACCCAGTACTTACGATTTGACGATGTATTTCTTGGGATCGTGATAAAAAAGCTTCTCCGGACCCCGATTCACTTGTCCAGAATTTACGCGTTTGTTCCTGTCAATACGAGCGACAGCCAACAAGTCAGTGCCATGCTGTCCAGCCATCACTATGACAAACCGTCTGCCCAGTTCTCACTTTGGAAGCTTCTAGATTGTGAGACATTTTGTCACTTGGTACAATCGGTGTAATGTTTCCATTTTTTGTGCCGCTTCGTTTTGCAATTAGTCCTGCATATATCTTCCATCTCTGGTTACCATTTACCGCTGATTTTTTTGCGAAACAATACTCACCTATTTTTGACCACAACCACCACTCTTTTGATAGTTCCACTGAACGTCTATTTTTTGAATTCTCTTGTACGAAACAAGCTGGTTTCTCTAGGATCAGTGTGAATGGGAGTAACTTTTTACTTTGAGCTGTCTTTATTTTTCCACTATTTTTTATTAAATGGGATTGTGTAGTTCATATACTAAAAGCCTGCCTAATTTTCATACAGCACAGTCATGTGAACATGGTTGCTGTGACTTCTGTCCGTCATACCGTTCTTAAATCATCGTCCGGTTATAGTTGAAGTCACTTGTTTGGGTCTGTCTGCTTTTATGCATCATGGCTTTTCGGAAGGCTCAGTCGGTCGCTGAACTTTCTGTGGCTTGTCAGTGAAAGCCGTGTGCTTTTCGTTTGTACATCACTACTCTCGTAAGTCTACTACGGTCGGAAGCTGTGTAACAACTTTCTGTTGATCCAGGGTGCGAAGGTATCGGTCAGTCTTACTCCTGAATTGCTTATCACGGTAGAGTGAGGGCATGTGGAAAGCGGGAAAAACCTATTCAACCAATCAAATAGGCATATTGCAGGGTGCATTGATTTTGAGAAGGAGAATGGAAGTGCAAATAGTGATCCGCTGATTAGGTCCAGCCGTGCCGAATTCTGAGGGTACGATATCCAACCAGGCGTAGAGATGACGGACGACAAACTGGTGTGAAAATCACTTACTCAAAGAACGGTCTTCAGCAAAGGTCACCAAAAGATTAATGTCGAGAGGCGAGTACACACACGTAAACGTGTGTTCGGATCGAGAACATGAGTCTTGCTCTCGCTCATTTCCGGTTAGAGCCATCTAGTCTGTGCTAACCGATTCTGACGGTTGACTTGGCCCACGAGTACAGAGTGGACGAGCCCGGCGTGTACTAGCCAAATGCAGGAAACTGTCCGTTTTTTTACAAAAGCGTAGTTACTGAATAGCTTCAAACTGTTCCTGTGAGTGTTTCTCTTGAGAATATGTGGTCGGGGTCATCGTAAATCTGACAGTCCTTAATTTCCTGTGATGATTCTTTTCGAAAGGGGCAGACTGGAAGGTCTATCGGAATGCGATAGCTGCAATCAATTGTGGCTGATGTCCAGTCTATGACTTCTATAACACAGATGTATTAAATTGAAGTGTCTTCACGGTAGTTTATCTTTTGGAGAATAGCCCACGTACAGGTCTTCGTTGCGCATCCTTCAGGTCTGAACTGTATCAATACTTTTGACAACTGACTAGCCGGATCCCTTTCGGGAATTAGTCGGTCTTTTAAAAATCGTTGAAGTGTTGTATGCAGAGTAATCGGATACTGGGCAGATCTCTGAATCGGTGAATCCATTAAGGCTGTGTCGACCAACAATTCCAGCTCTGGGCATATCATTGGACTGGGGAGAACGAACGTCAGTTTTATTGACCGCTCGGCACCGTATGCACTCGGCATAACGGTGTGCGCATTGTGTGGAGCCTGTTCAGTTTATCTACCCATCCTGGAATGCTTTTGATCCACTCAGTAAGTCTACCTCTGATGAACGAGATGCGAAATGGACATCTCGAATGTCGATCCAACATTGTAATGCATTCCTCCAAAGAACAGACCGATTTACTTCCGGAAACTCTAATTAACCAAACTGTAAATGTACTACGACTGTTAAATCGACGGTCCTCATCGACTGGTGATGTGGATCGTTCACCGGTTCCCTGTATTCTGTTAGCAGTTCAGCTCGTCCAGTTATGCCCAACTTTTCTTCCGATAGTTTCTGAACTACTGAAGAATCTGTTCCGTTGTCAAGAGTTATGAAGGTTTGGGTATTATCCCCTTCATGTAAAGTCACATGGTACGAATACCAAGGCAATCTGGAGTCATTTGGAAAGTGGTGATTTGGAACAGCATCAGTGATTGGTGGTTGGCGATGACAGCTGACTTCGTGACTGACATGTTAGGGGACGGTAGGCGGTATTGTCGCCTAATGCGTCTTTGGACCGCGCATCCTCTGAACACTATTTCGCTGTTATATGCCTAGTGTTCAAACCCATTTCACACGGTTGTCACTGTTCTACTTTCTGCAGTCGTTCACTAACAAACTACACTTAGAGTTTGGAAAGTTTGTCGTGACTGAGAATCAGTGCAGGCAGCACGACGGGTATAGAAGGTCACTCGACTAATGACGGAATTGTTTTTATTTTGAATCAAAGACGCTCTTTTTTGATTTAGTGTCGTTGAATTTTGCATCGAAGAGTTCACCATGACTTTCAAGCCCCTTATCACACCCTACCCCATCGTATGCTACAGTACTTAGTTTGCGCGTTCCCCAACCGTCTTCAGAAACTCGCGAAACCTGGGCTGTCGATTTTGACGAATGCCAGCTGCAATCTGCCATTTAAAACAAAATTAAGCGGTTATCTTCTTATGATCATCTCCACATTTCTGGCTTGGCGTTGCAACCGCATTCATCTGATTGGATCTAAATTGAAAATTCTTTGACAGGTAACTATGATTCATATGAAGTTCGTCAGCGGATGGCTTAGTTGTTAGTTTGGCCAAAACCTTTTTGAGTGTCTTTCATGGAACTACGTAATCTCCGTCTGTCTCTAGAGTTTTGCGGTACTGTATTATCGTTTTTGGCCTAACCGTCGCGGAACTAACTCAAGTAAGTAGGTAAGTCGTATATGAAACTTGTCTGCTTTCCCTTCAATTGTAGTTCGGATCCCTTCATACCTGACCAGTACGGTTTTTATTTATAAACAAAAGAACTTTTAGGGTGGTTTGTCCCTTGGGAAGAAATCCACGGACACGTTGCATTAGCACAGCACTCATCAACCAATTCGAAAGAGGTATAGTGCGGCGGTATTCAGTGAGTTATTGACACCACATCTAATAACGGAAGGTGGGCCAAGTTGCGAGAAGGGTGGAACCGAGGAATGAAAGCTATCATCATTCTCAGATGTGTTCTAAGTGATCTATAAGGAGGAACCCGGCTTTCATTTGTACTCCCTGATCGTACGCGACAGATGAACTTGAGACTAAATTGGTATGTGCGGTTCCAATGGAATAAAAGCCTTTGACTCGACAGTAGTTTGAATAAGCGCCTGGAGGTCTCCTTGTGGATTACCGTAAACGAATTTCCTCGGAACAAAATTGTCTTCAGTGTTCTCATCTTTGGGTGGTGCAGTTATATGAAATGAAATAGTGATTAGGAAGTTATTTATCAGAACAACCGAGGAACAGGACAATTGGCTAGGTGAGAAACACGATTTCGTTAAGATCAGGAACGTAACCGAGGTAGGTTTTGGCTAGCCGGTGTTCCCTCCATGTCTGCGACGATCATAGTTGACCACGTGTGGCATTTCAGACGAATATACGCTCTTCTTTGTCTGGGAACGAAACTCACCAAGACAGTGCACATGAATTCTGATAAGCTCCTGGTAATGCGATCTATATATGCTGAACCACATGAATAAACCACAAGTGATGCACTCTTCCCGGGACTGCTAGTGCTTAGATCTAGTCTTTCCGACGACTTTCAGTGGAGTGCCACGAAGGAATTAACTGTACAAGTCATGTAGATTGTATCAGCTCGTAAAATTCTGAGGTCAAGCGGAAACTCTTATTGTTACTAATCTTTCCAATTGTGTCAAGCCTTTCTGTGTATAGATCCGTCTGTTTCTGACGTACAACATTTCGATCAGGTCGTGTTACTCAGCGGTGGATGCAAAGCTGGAAACTGACAGTGGTGGTATCATTACACCCACAATATTCGTGAAGAGCCATGATTTTTGGTAATTGCCGTAGAACACGGCGGTTTGTGGGTTAAACTAAAATGAAAGCCCTGTGGTTGACAGCCTTATCGGGTAGTAATGTTCTTGTATGTACAGTGTTTACACACGACTTTCGAGGATCTTACCATTGTAACAGCCCGGTAATAATGATCAAAAACGGTTGTTCGTAACCCTGCTTTTCTGTCAGTTAAATATGTATTGATCCCCCGCCCCAAGGATTTTTGCATTGGATTAATTTTCACTTCTCGTATATGAAGGATCCCCATACGTTACTTACTCATCAGGTTGTATGATACAGGATAATGATAACCACAGCAAACCCTTGGTAATGACACCATTTTTGATTCACATCTTTTCTCTATTGCCGTCTTTCTTAACTGCACGGTCTTGCCATCCAAACTCTTTCTTATTGTCACCAGGCCGACCTTTTGGGCAGAACACGCATTCTCCGAATGCAAACGATTTGTATCTGTTGACCCAATGAGGACCTATCGCTTTCAAAGGTGGATTAAAGAGTTTTTCACCGTACCACTTCCACTCATGCTCTACCATGAACGGGTGGTTTGGTCTATCGCGTACACCAGGCAGTACACAAGGACTTACGTCTCAAGTCACATGTAAACCGTATTAGTGCTCTTTGCTGAGGGATGCTTGCCTGTTCAAAAAAAAAAATTAACTACCAACCTTCTTTTATGCACCGCTCAGTCGGATGTGTTCTTTAGCGTGCTACCCTGTTCATTCATTCTGCACTTATAGCTGTCCAAGTCACAGTTGATCTGTTTGCTGAGAGTCTGGAACATCTGAAGTGTACTGTTTTCAGAGCCTGTGCAGTTTAGGCTATAACCTGGATTTTGCTTAGTTTAATGACAGTCTGTCCAGTATCGCAACCCTACCTAATAGCATAATTTAGCCGGAATCGAAGGTGATGCATTCGCCGCGGTTCGACTGTTAGGACGTTAAGAATCAGAATGTGCCATCAAGTTATAAAGGTACGTAAACGTCTTTCGATTAATTCGAATATACCTGATACGTAGATGACACTTCCAAAATGAAGTTATTTAACATATCAATGACATACAGGGTCGGTGCTTGCATTGTTTTGCCTCCTTGAATGTGCTAGTTTTATAGTGATGGCGGAAACGGTGGGTCCCAGAAAATGGTGACTTTCCATAACATATTCACCGTTGAAACTACTGCACATGAGTGCTCACTTCAACTCATCACCCTTCGTCCTCTTTTGAGCATCACTCATCTTTGTTTACAAAGATGGCCATGCTCTCGCACAAGTTCTTGGCTTCTTAATTATGTTTCTGATTCAGTTCGGAACATCTCAGCAGCTCAGTAAACAACCTTCATAGTCAACGGTCCCAATTCGAATTCCGTGCACCTTTTGTATTTCAGCTAACTGTTTTGGTTGTTCCAAGCAAACCTGTGTATTATGAGTCTACAGCCCCAGCGGACAAAATACATTGGGTCTGGTGATATGTTAATTTCATATCGATTTGTATCCCTGTCTCTTACGTACTCCCGTCCTCTGTCCATAACGTGCGACATTACGTAGGGTGGTTGGCCCCCTACATCTAACGTTTGATCCATCAAGGTCACTCACATCACATTGATTATTCTTTTGTTCGATTGTAGCTTTCACAGTCCCATGGGTTTTTCAGCCTTTAGGGAAGAAGCACTACGCTCGAGTTTCGCCCCTGGTAAAGCTCGTCAGTAGTGCATACTCTTGCCGCTCTCGGGTTTCTTATTCTCTGTATTGACCACTGTGACAATGACCTCAAATTCGATACGATCGAACTGTAGCATACAAACACAGCCGCATTTGATTGTCAGTAATGCTCAGGCTTCCCAATCACCCTGAGAGATGACATAATAACTTCTGTTAACTAGAATAGGTGGTCTCACGATGGTTGGGTCACGCACTCTGTATGCCATCTAATCGTTTACTGCACCAGGCATCAATGAGACGACCAACGGTTGAGTGAAACCGCGTGATGGTCAGGCAACAACATAGTCACGAAACATGTAGACCCTGACTGTTCCACTGAGCACAGTAGGTAGATATCACCTGCCTGACTGGGATCCTCATGATCATCCAAATCGCTAGTGAGAAACCCTCTCCGAGATAGCGGTGTGCCGTAGTCATGACGTACCCGCATCCACATCATTTGTAATTTTTCTGCTTAGTCTTTTTTGTCAATTTTTGATCTTGGTAACGTTTTCTTCCAGGCTATTCCACGTCACTGTTGAGTTGAGCGGCGATCCGAGCCACGGTACCGTCTGGTCAATTTCATAGCTGTTGTGATAAGGATGGTGATGTTGATGGTTTCACGAAAAATGTCTGCCTTTGAAAGACCAATGGATAGCTTAAACCCCACAACACGTCTTCGCTGTCTTGGCAAATTGAATAAGGTCGACTTAGTGCATTAAACTTAATAACAATTGAACATAGGATTATGAGAATTTATATTGACGTTTGGTCGCTCTTCAGATTGGCTCTTCAGACTGCATTCGCTTTGGAGACTGTTATTCACACTGATAAAACTTGGTAGACATAGCAGTCAGCGTGGATAACAACTAGATGCGAACAACATCTACATGATAGACCACAAGCCTTACTTTTGATTGTCAGCAACATTATATCTAAAACAAGAAAAAACGAAATCTTGCTGTGCTCCGAAAGTAGCGGATTGTTTCTCCTGTTTCCATCTTTAATGATCCACAGTCCGATTTCTTCTCTCGACAAAGGCTTCCCAGAGGCACCGATTTTTACTTAACGTGGACGCGCCTGAATTCTCGGTAGAGTCACGATGTTCACTCGGAGGAGGAAGCGTTTCGTCTATTATTCGTCTGATGGACAGAATGTTATCCAATGAACAACGGAGCGACCACCAAAACAAGTACAATACAAACTGTCAGGAAACTCAGACCTCGTGTGAACTGAAACCACCTCGAATGAACACTGAACATGAATCTTCTCCGTATCACTCAAATGTTGCTCAGTAAAGGTCATTCTGGCTGTTTAGCACGTTCCTGCCCTGCTTTCCGTAATCCATGACTACCAACCCCTACATGTTGTCCTATTTCAGCTGTAGATTTAGTCAATAAACCGAAAAACTGATCACGGGCGTAACTAATACACCATCTGTTACAACATTATTGTTTTATAGGTTTCGATTATCTGTTACTCCATGTTCAAAACCACTCGTCTGCATGAACTTAACATTCTAGTCGCGGAAACACTTCTTGGTTGATAAGTGTATAACAACATGGTTATTCTGGTATACAGGATAATTCATTCATATTGTGAATAAGTAGCTCACGACACTAAACGGTGATCAGTCACCTTATTTGTTACAAGTCAAAACTCCTAACCTTAAAGTCAGAAACGTCAATACGAAGTTAGGGGTCTGACTGGTACGAATTAAACGCCACCCACATCTGCCTACATCATTTGCATTCATATGTACTTCTTGTTCAGTCCATTTCGAAAAGGGGTTGACCTCACACTCTATCTGAACAGTAAAGCTGCGAGCGGTTGTAAGTAATATTCACATTAGATGTGAAACTTGTTTACGTCATTTAGAGCATTGATTGTCCCTTATCCAGATAAAGACAGCTAACAACGAGAAGGCGTACTGAGAAGTACCAATATTTATTCTCATCGGTCTCAGGCATAAAACGACCAATCACGTGTAGCTAACAAACTACTTGTGACTTCCATTTGTCGGGTTGTGCATACAAAGAGGTAACACCATCAGTTTCACGGAAGTAACACGGGTTTACCTAGGCACTTTCTGGCCACGGGAAGTCGGATGGTACATTTTGTCCAACGGTGCCTCAATAGACGCCGGTAATCTCGCATTTTGAATACTTAACAAAACATTGAACATAGTGCTGACAAGCGGTTTGACATATTTGATGATTTAGAAGAGACCCGATATCGGGAATTCCGGGCTTCAGCTGGATTCGAACCAACGACGAAAATAGCATAATCAAACCTGGTAGGTGCTCTAATAGCTGATCTACGAAGCCCTGCGTGAAGTTTATAAATGTCCTGTCTCCAGTCCACTCTCATATGAAATCCGTCAAATGATCCCGGAGGCTGGCTGCTCAAGCGGGGTTTCTTAATCAGTTCCCGCTCGAATCCACTAACGCCACCGAAAGGCATTGAAATTTTACAGCTAACAAGTTACAGGATCAATCAAGTGACCTGTATTCGAGACCTCTTTCGCGAGTGAAATTGACGGTTTTCTGCTGGAACGCTTGTGTTACTACTTTCATCAACCGCTTGAGAGAGTATCCGAACATCCATTGTCCTTGACCTCCTCCTTTCCTGCTGATGTGATCGTCAACGTCAAGTTGAGGTATTCCACCAAGTGCCGTAATAATACTGAACGAATTTTTTATTGCAGATGTAAAAATTTCCAGTGATAGGGCTGGATTGCGACCAATACGGCTCTCGGCAAGATGCGCTAGTTTATGAGGTGACATGAACCGGGTGGACGGTATGTAACGCCTACTCCACTTCTGTATGAGGGTCACAGGTGATTAACCGCGGAAAAGAAATTTCCGGTGGTGGGCTACATCGGTATTTAGGAAATCAGTGCAAGTGGAGTGTATCTCTCGCGAGTTGGTTAAATTACCTTTCATGATATATGCCTCCTGAAATAAATTTTTCAAGCAGCAAGCGCTTCGAGTAAGTCCAATGAAGAATTCAGAAACAGTTTTCTGCACAGTGTATCTCGAACACATTTCGCTGCATCTCATCAGGTACACACTGCACTCTGCGGGTTTACATAACAAAGTTCAAGGGACATAGTGAAGATAAACAGAAAAATCAACTATCACATAAACAATTCCACGCACGTTAGTTAACAGGACAGTCTGGTATTGACGAACAAGTCCTTCTGTACGCAGAACAGTGGCTTCAATTTGCTAATTGCTACCGCCTCTGTGAACCAGAGAAGCCTTCGTTTTGTTGCGCAACATCCGAAATATCGTCTCCAGGTTCCGTCAAAGTCGACATGTCAACAAATGTCGAACGATCGATGACGCCGGTTGCTTGTGGAGTGTCACATTCTGACTTGAATCCGATATTGCGATCTCCATGATTGTTTAGCGAACCCAAACTGGAATGTGTTCGTTGACCAGTTTGCGTAACTGCCGCTCGTTTTTGTCTATATAAGTGGTCCGGCATTCACGCGAGAATCCACAGGTGATGCACGATTTGGCGTTGAGGGGTAGCGGTGATTTCAGTGTTGAATGAACAGTTAGACTGCACGGAACGTGTGTCCCACAGTCGCCGTGAGACGGGCTTTCAATAGAGTAGTGATGACATCACTATTGTAAGGCAAACGGAGACATACATTCAGTTCGGGAACTGTTAAGGCCGCTGCGGCAGTCGTCTGCTGAATTTCTTCACAAATTCCGATGGATAGCCATTCTCTTTGGGCTTGGTTCTCAACAACGATATCCTTCTGGCCAGTGTTTCCCTAGAACAGACTCGTCTTACACGATAAATTAGTCCTTACTAGACCTCGCTTGTAGTGGATCGACACAAATGTGTGAAAGATCAGGTACTGCCCAGTCCAAATGTGTTTCCGGTAGGCGGACCGCAGTACGGAGCTGTTGTTCCGGCATTTCATACGGATATTGATCTTGCTCGTTTTCAATAGTGAAGCCAATGTTGAGATTCGGCTTCTCTACTGAGTCAAGTATACTCGTTGTCATCTCCATGGTGCAGGTAGATATCAGAATATCGTCGACATAACGCCGGTGGGAGTGAGCCTGACTAGTGATAGTATCCGCATTTCGTTCCAGGTGGTCAACGAAACTATCGGCTAGCAGCGGACCGAGTGGATTGCTCGTAACAGCATCATCGATTTATGTACAGTCAGTTACAAAGTGGTAGGGCTTCAAGTTCGTTGCGCATAGTAACAGTAGGCGTTCTAACCCAGACGTAGCCAATCCTATGTTTAATCGACATGGGTCAATATATTGACAAATGATATCACCCATTTGCATCAAGGGAACACTTGTAAACAAAGAACCTATGTTCAAACTGGCTATATATTTGTTGCTACAATCCAAACCACTGAGTAAGTCAACTGGTTTCCCAAACCATTAATTGCTTTACGGGCTGAATAAATTGGACCAACCACTGTGCCAACTTGTGTTTTACGATGAATCGGATATGGATAGTATAGGTCTCAAAGCTGCACCAAACTTGTGGGGTTTGAGGGAGCCCATGCACTGAAGGAGTATGTGATTCTCTAGGTGTAATTGATTTTGTCGTTGACTGATCACTGGATTATCTTTCCAGTAGAGAGTAGTAGAGTGGTAGATGCCATTGTTATCTTGCTACGAGATTTGTGAATCTTCCAGTCATTCTGCAACACTACGCTAGACGCTACATAACTTTCAGAACTGCCAGTGTCTATCAAAGCTTGTAAACGAGTTCCGTTAACTTCGAGATCAACTACAGCATTCGAGCAGAGATAACCAGAATCAGACTATCTGTGTACCGCACCCTTGGAAAAAGTCAGACTACGCAGCGACATACGGCCAATGTTTGAGTGGCCGGCTTCAGGTTGGGTCTCAAGAAAACCTCATCCTTTCGGGATTCACAAATCAGGTTGTTGAGAAATGATCTGGCTGCTCGAAGTAAATAACTTCCGTGATACAAACGACTGAAACGTGTCCGAGTTTACCGTGATATTGACCCCAAACTTACAGACGGAACTGTCCAAGGCAAAAACAGACTTTGCACATGGGTGCAATTAGTGTCTGCACAAGTCGGCCAGCAAGTCACTCTGGCCAGCACGCTTTCCAGTGTGGAACTAAACATGCGCTGTTTACGTGTACACATACTCAAGACGTCAGTGATACAATTCGCTCATAAAAAAATGTTACCGGTTAGCGGTTCTTCTTCAATACAACCGGTGCTGACGAGGTCTAAAATCAACAGGCTGAAGCGGGAAACGCGTTCAGTGGTGAACCACAGCAAATTTTGCTAGATGGAAACCCGGTAAACGGGTCACCGAAGTAAGTACTCCAGCCAAAGCATGTCGGCATAGACCAGAAGGACGTTGTTTATTTGTTAATACAACACATGTTCCGATGGGCAAATGAACGCAATGTGTTTGACACAGCCCTCTACCGAGACACTAAAGCTCAGAAATCCATGCAAATAACTGCAAGAAAAATGGTTGCGTGGCGCTTGTTATCGAGGCATGATAGTGGTCGCCGGCTGCTGCAACATTCTGCAACACTACGCTAGACGCTACATAACTTCCAGAACTGCCAGTATCTATCAAAGCTTGTAAACGAGTTCCGTTAACTTCGAGATCAACTACAGCATTCGAAAGACACTCTGGAGCTGCCGCTGATTCGGCAGTCGAAATGGACCGTCGAGTGATAGAAGAACAGGACTGTCGGTTCCGGGACGTTAGGCAGACCTTTTGAAAGTGCCCCTTTTTTCCACTCCCATTACATAACGCACCTCTAGCAGGGCACTTCGAACGTGGGTGTTTGTCATACCCACGGAAGAAACATTTGCCAGTCGATGTGCTGGAGGCTGCCACATGAGGTATTCTGGTAGGGTTGGGCTAGTTGTCTGATACCTCGGTTGCAGCCGTGTAGGTGTTAGTCGGAGTGGACTGGTATAATTGAGACTGTTTTTCCGCCAATTCAAGCGATCTGGCCTGATCGAAAGCAGCCTGAAAATTCAACACTTTTTGTTCCATCAGTCTCTGTCGAATCTGGCTAGACAGTAGACCACTTATGAAAGCGTCTCGGATTGCATCGTCTCGATTCTGCTCGGCTGTAGTGGCTATAAAGTTACAGTGTTTCGCAAGCGACCTCAATCTTTGTGCAAATTGGTCCAGCGTGTGTCCACCTTCTTGTCTACAAATCACTAACAGATGACGAGCGAATACTTCATTCGTGGGTTTCGCATATAGGTCCCGTAGTATGGAGACCGCACCATCATAACTATCGCATCCGGAGATATACTCATAGACCGAGGACGAGATGTAATTGATCAACGTAGTCAATTTGTTGGGATGAAAACTATCAATAGACGACAAGAAATTAGTGAACGTACAGAACCAATGATTCTATTCTTTAGAAGCGTTAACTGCGTTGGGGTCGACGTCAAACCTCTCAGGGCGTAGGATCCGTTCCATTGTTTAGTTGTTTAGACGAATAAATTGTCACGAATAATCAGATTCGACGGCACAAACGATCAATCTCGAGTCAGAAAGAGAAGAGTAGGAGGCCCGTATGATAGGCTTTATTCGTCTAACGTAAATGGATTATCAACTCAAGGATGAAACAAATAACACAAAATATTATAACAATAATAATCCATGGTCACAATGTCAAATCCCTTGTCTGATTGTGGACTGATGTGCGTGGAAGTGTGTGAGCATGCTCGTTTGTGTGGTAGCTGGTTTTGTTGTTCAGGTGTTTGCTCAACTAGAGTGCGCGTGTTCAGTACGTATTCTGTCGCTTTGTTATGTCAGGTGCTATATGCCCCTACAAGCACATACTACTGGGATGATGGATTAAGACGACCGCGATTGCCTGTGTTGTGCAGGATAATTGACAGTTCGAGGCTTTTAGTGTAAAGTGCACTTCTGGTTTCCGGCGCGTTAGACATGTTGTTTCCGTTGCTGTCGTTATTGTGAATCCGCCAATAGAACATCCTCACTAATCTCTTCTTTTGTTTTCACGTTCAATGAATTACAATTTTCTACGGCAAACGTAGAGCTGTAGGTGTTCTGTGTATTGACGCGTTGATTGAACAGGGTGCATTCACGGAAATACGGAGCGTTAGCACATTGCGGTGACGTATTCATCTCGTAAGATTAACCGATCTCAGCGACTACATGATTCATGTGAAGTAGATTCACTAGTGACAATTACAACAAGTCTCTTGGCAGTGTGGTGGATGTTATGTTG
>QNGE01003126.1:25849-62897 GCA_008508345.1 Paragonimus westermani
TTCCGAGCTCCTGGTGTGGCTTCGTAGCTCAGCTGGTAGAGCGCTTGCCGCGTTGAGGCATGCCGTGTCTGTCGCTGGTTCGAATCCAGCCGAAGCCCTGACTTTTCACAGTTGGGTCTCATCTAAATTCATTAATCTGCTACACTACTTATTAGTAATAAAATCTAACCATTTTCCCGTAGAATCTGAGGCACAGCATGCTGTTTTTAGGTTCATCTGGTCATTTGTGGACTCTGGCGTGACGTTTTATAGCCGTTCGGTGAAATCAATGCACGTTGCTCAACGCCTCAGTTTTGTGGTTTCGTTACTGAGATGGGTCGTTGCGCTTCTTGTCAGTGTTTTATTTGACCATTTTATTGGTGTCGTGATGAGGGCAACTTGCTACGTAATCGAGGTTGGTGTTGACATGTTCAAAAATTTTGTCTGGACTGAGTGGTTTTATTTTGCGTCCTCATTGCCTGAAAATGTGCTGTGCGCAGATTGGATCTGACTACCAGGCCGACCGCCACCAATGCATCACTTTACGGAAACATCTACCGACACAGGGACCATTTCTGTACCGTACAGATCAATCATGTATAGCCTGTAACTGGCATCTTAGTTTGGTGTTACATTGAACAGTCACAAAATGCAGCTATATAATATCTACCCTGTAGCATCCCACTACACGTACGAAGACCCTACTTTAGTGAGAGTACTAGCAATGTGAAGAAAACAGCTACCGATACAAGGACTATTTTTGTACTTTACAGATAAACCACACATCGCATGCAGATAATACTAGATACCGTCAGCTAGAACTGGTTGTATTTTCTCGATGTACGCTTGTCGGTGCCGTTGCAGCACCATACAGGGCCATTTGTACGTTCCGTGCAATAAATATCCGGTCTCCACCCTCAACGGTTTAGTGTACATATTATGTCAGGCTAATACGTATCCGTGGGTAGTGATTCAATCCGTCATGAGCTGAAGTATTTACTTTCTAGCTTGCCACTGCACGCGAACCAAGGCGTTACCTTAGTGTATTAGTGACGAGCAGTATGTTTGCACAGATTCCGTACTCCAATCAAAGCAGATGAAGTTCAATAGTTATGCGAATCTGCCAATTATCGCCAGAGATGTGATGCTCTAGTGACAAGTCAGCATTACTGTCGCGAAAAGATCTAAGGGGAAAAAAGCATTGATATATAACCATAAATTAATAAGAGGTGCCTAAAATATTGTCCGTGGTTTTGCTTACACAAAAGCACTCTCTTCAGAAGGAATAGCCACACTAAAAATTTATATCATAAATTGTACTGCATTCCACAACGCACCTCTAAATATCACGCTTGTTCGCGAACGGACATCTTTGGGACCGAAGAGACCGTAAGCGCAAACATTTCTTATAGCGATTTGGAATTGATACTTTCATTTTATTAGTCACCCAGGGCTCACAAACCCTGAGGTAACTAAATCGATCTGTGTCTGTTTATCCGTCTAACTAATTCTAGTCAAGTTATGTTTGATCGAACTCTTCTCAGTTCGGTTTGTCGGACAGCAGACGTGCACAACTTCGTCTGAACGAATTTAGCTTATGAGAACGAGAGAGTAGCGAACAAGACTTGTTTTCTGTTTGATCATTAGGCTAATTACAACACAATAAATATGAAAAAAGTGACTAGTATGAGTCAGAAAAACGGTCAATATAGGTTAAGGACGACGTGTTTGTTATCAGTCACGTAATCACTGTTCCAAATCATGGGCTTGACTGATTGTGGGCCAGGGGAGGTTAAGTGTCCGCACGTACTTTTTCTGAGCGCAGAGGTCAGGGTTGCGCAACCGGATGCTGATGGCTTCGGCAACGGTCAACATTCGAAATCTCACCATTTTTGATCGATTCATTGGCACTCGGTAGACAATACGAAAAGCATCTTTCTTACTGACAGAATGAATGGAGTCGGTCAAGTGAGCAACAATCGCGCTTGAAACCGTTTTAATCACACCACTGTTCAACCACGCAGGCTGGTGTTCACGCACTCTGTCCGACAATTGCCTTGTAGTACGACCAATATATGATGCTCGACACGAGCAAACAAATGAGTACACACAATAATTGGTTGTAAAACATGGAAGTTTGTCTTTGAGTTGTGACATGATAACGGGTGTTGAACGGAAACTGATGCACAATTGAGCGGCAAGGTAGGTTGTTTCGACTGACTTTCTTAGCTTTCTGAAGATATTGGTCGTACTACAAGGCGATTGTCGGACAGAGTGCGTGAACACCAGCCTGCGTGGTTGAACAGTGGTGTGATTAAAACGGTTTCAAGCGCGATTGTTGCTCACTTGACCGACTCCATTCATTCTGTCAGTAAGAAAGATGCTTTTCGTATTGTCTACCGAGTGCCAATGAATCGATCAAAAATGGTGAGATTTCGAATGTTGACCGTTGCCGAAGCCATCAGCATCCGGTTGCGCAACCCTGACCTCTGCGCTCAGAAAAAGTACGTGCGGACACTTAACCTCCCCTGGCCCACAATCAGTCAAGCCCATGATTTGGAACAGTGATTACGTGACTGATAACAAACACGTCGTCCTTAACCTATATTGACCGTTTTTCTGACTCATACTAGTCACTTTTTTCATATTTATTGTGTTGTAATTAGCCTAATGATCAAACAGAAAACAAGTCTTGTTCGCTACTCTCTCGTTCTCATGACTTCAATGGGTATTTTCGACCGAATTTAGCTTACTAGGACCAGATCGCACTCCTTGAACGCAAGTCAGTGAACGAAATGCCGGTAATCTGACAACTGAACTGCCTTGTATTTATTCCGCCTGTGATGAAGATGTGGACGGGATCACAATACCACTTTACTTACCTGTTTCCGTTTTAGGCACAAGATTTTCTATTACATGCTAAAGCAAATCATTTTGGTGCATTAGAATTTCGATAATACGTCTGCGTGTTTCGGGACTAATGCGAGTGTACTTACGTCCGGCAGCCATGTATGCGAGAGAACTAATGAAGATGTTCTCACAGACTGGTTCACTCTCATATGACAGCTCGGGGTCCACCACGACCCTGAAGCTCACTCCTATTGGACACGAGATTCACAGTCACCCCTAACCCTACGCAAACCTTTACCTGCCAAAGGAACCAGTACGGACAGCTGCTTGATGAATTAGTAGGAACAGGGTCAGATGATCTGTACTCCACTTTGGCCGCTAACCCCGTTCTCATTAAGCAAATCGGTTGACACTCCTCGAATAACCCAAACCACTTCCTCTATCAAAGTAGCCAATCCGAAGTGCTCTAATCAAGATTGGTCGTCCCTAACGGTTAGTTGGGCCAATCGCGTTCTTGCCGTCTTGTCTGGGATTTTAAGGTGGAAATTCTAATGCACCAAAGTGATTTGCTTTAGCATGTAGTAGAAAATCTTGTGCCTAAAACGGAAACAGATATGTAAAATGGTATGGAAAGTTTAATACGAAGCATGGGCTGACGCGATCGGTTACTTGTAGATGAGTTTGAATGCTGATGGAAAGTTTTGTTACTGCGAACAGTGTTCATGGCTTGCAAAACAGTGGTCGACTGTGCACATCAACAGGTGGTTGTTTTTCTAGTGAGATCCTACAACGTGAAGCTAACTCAAACACAAGATCTACATGGAACATCTGCGAATCACACGATCGACCAATTTTCAAGTTATGAAGACTGCTGGTTGTAACAAACTGTTTCACCAGCCTTCAAACTGGTTTACGAGTGACTGATCGCGTGCGAACATGTTTTGCTTCAGGCTTGCTAGTTATTCTTTCCACACTTTCGCCGAAGGCAGCAAATGAAAGTCAGTTGAATAGGCTGTTCAGTTGTCAGATCACTGGCACGTCATTCTCATACGTTCCTAGACTTTGGTCTCGTTCCGATAAAGCAATTCGTCCAGACCAATTTGTGTTATCAAAACGAACTGGACATCAAGGGGCAAGTCTAATTTTATTTGTTCTCCGTCCACGAAGGTCAAACTGGACGCACTTTCAACCTGAGCACCGCATAGGTCCTTCATCAAGCAAACACCAGATACGTAAGAGAATTTCTACAGGTTTGGTACTCATCAGCCGGATTAGTGAACAAGCATATCGAGCTGGAAAGTATCGGCGAACAAATGGGAGCCAAGCCGTCAAGCTCAATTGCTGGCAAGCCCGAACGGAGCGACTTGAACGAATCGGACCGATTATCAAAATGGGACAGTGGATACTCAATGGGATCGCATTCCCAAAACAAAGAAGTGGCCCGCCCAGTCAAAAAAACAAGGACCAAACAATCAAATTTGGGGTCAAAGTTCAGTAGGAATCGGCCTATCAGACTCCAGATCCAAGGCTCAAGAGGTGTAGGAAATAACCAGTCGGGTTTCAGGTCAAAGCTCAAATGCGTTGGAACCAGGAAGTTGCGTGTTCGGGTCAAGTCGGACTCATCAATTGTTGGAACCAGTCCAACGGCGTAACATCCAGTCAGTTCTCACTATCGCAGGTCAGTTGCCAATGAAGACCAAGAGCTAGCGCGTTGATCCCTGCATATTGATATCAATCCTGGAAAATAGGATGAACAGGAAAACACGTCAAACTAGCGGGGCGAAGAGTGAGTTGTCATTTTAGCCCGGATGTTACAAAATGGATAACTCTACTAAACCAAAGCGGGTAAAAAACAAAATTATCAAAACTATACGTTCGAATAGACCATGAAAAACATTATTTGTTACAGTCACTGCAAATGAAACAAAAAATAGCCAGTGGTCATTTATGCCAAAGGTCAAAACAGTAGGGAATGACCAATCGGAATCCAGATAGAAAGGTCGACTCTTTCCGGTATAAAAGTGCAGGCATCCACCGCACTTCACCAAATCACGCATCGAAACCTGTACGCCGAAAGAACTATGCACTGATGATGTTACCTCGTTTGGCGGTGAGACGTTTGCAACCTAAACACCAAGCTCGGCAATAAACCCAATGCGTAAATTCTCAACCCGAGCTACGAACAACAGCATCACTGATTCCAGCCATCAGAGACAGTGAGATTGTATTATTGTTTTGCAGGGTGACTCTCGTGCACACACGGACAAGTAATCGAACTTGATCACCTAAACAAAGATGTCCAAAGAGAAAGTTAGCTCAGACATTCGGGAAATCAGATGTGAAAATAATGGAAACACAAGCGAATGATCAAAATATACTTCAAGTTACTTCTGTAACAGATGCGGTCACTGACGATGGGTGTTGTGTTTTCACACACTGGTCTTACGTACTTTGGTAAACGTTGGAAATTCTCTAATGCTCAGGCTTAAACGGGTAGTATTCAAACTAAACAAATTTCGATTCAACGGGATTGACTTCGATTGGTTTATTTTATTCGACCACTCTTCGAATCAGCTAGTTTATACTCGACGGCGTGCAAAAAACGCATTACACTAAGATTTTTACTACCCACAAGATTTGTTAGTGATGTGCATTGTGTTGTTGTGTGCAGAACATAGTAAACAACGTCTTATAACCCATGCATATATTTTCACTTGGAAATTTAGGTTTGTCTTCTCATGTTCAAGCTGTTAACACTAAATTTCATTTTCAAGTTAAACACCACTCATATTTGATCGTAGCCTTCACATTCAGATAGACAATCCAGCCAGCCTCTTTCGAAAAGGAGCGCTAGACTCGAGTTTCGCTGGCTGCAAAGTCTATCTGATTGCGAAGGCTGCGATCAAATGTGAGTGATGTTCAACTTGAAAACAAACCAAATCCCCGACTATTCATCAGTGATCTAAATTTCCTTTGACTGCAAATGACTAATTTGCTCAATTTGTCGACAACAGTTTGACCCTCCATATGCAGAGCATCAAAAAAGACTTTCAGAGAGGTTACGCTGTCTGGCGAGAAGACTAAACATTAACGACATATTATACGTGGATTCTATATTAGCCTCCCCTCGTGTGACATTGTTGAACACTATTTCCTCCACAAGTTTGGTAAACGAAGCCCAATTGCCATTCATCACGTGTCGTCATTTTTTAAGAAGAGCTTTCATCAAGTTCGTTACCGCTTCTTCGTTAAACGGTAATGACGCGTTTCCCGGTGGTTATCACACCAGTATTGATCAGATCATTCTGGAAGCAACATCCAACAAACAAAAAGTTATGGGAGCCGTTCATCAACGTAGATGAGCCTGCGTTGTGACAAGGTCTTTCAGAGTTCCACTAACTCCGCTCACCGCATCTCATTCTGGTGCCACTTGGTCGCGTTATGCTCACAAGATAAGATAATTTTCAAGAAGCCAAACCGATTTTCGGCCTTTTTAGCACAAAAGACCGGACGGTATACAGTCTCAATAGGAATATTTGTGTGAATACCAGGAATGGCCTCCGTTTAGATGAACGATTCGCAGCGCTTTGCCTGTTGAATTGGACCACAAATCTTTCACCAAATGAGCTCGTGTGAGGCACACTTCTTCAAGGTCCTGTCAGTGGATGCATAAAAGTGCAAGTTTATCAGATTTCGAACCCAGTCAACGCATAATGGAATGTGGTATATCATTAACTGCAGTTTGTCTCCACTGGCAACTCTGTTGGTTTACCCACAATCTCTCCCTCCAAAGTGTATCGTCTGGGTCGGCCTTAAGTATGAATTCATGAAGATCGTTATCAGAGGGCTAAAAACCATATCATTCTCAGTCAACACTTTTGGTGAATTTGGCCGAAACACTCCCAACTCTATCGACTCTCGTTCGTCAGTTGTGCTTTGGTATCATTTTCTCTAATGAAATATCCATCTTCGGCTAGTGTGCCAGTAATTGTCATCAAAGCCCGGCACCTAACTCTTTATAGTACCTCTAGTTCCATCTTTGACAGGCTTCTCTCTACACTACAGAGGATTCTCACAAATAAACTGTTTGAAGGACTTCTGGGCAACTGTTATTTGTAGCAGTTCATGATACTATAACTAGTGAACTAGCAGAAATGGTCTACCTGAATGCAACTCAGTTGGGCGTCATACATTTTCCAGACCAATCAAGATAATGAAAATGTGGAAGAACCCTGCGAAAATGAGAAGTAAAATCCTAGACAAATTTCCTGTCTATGGTTAAAACTGATTTATTACAATCTTCGCCTCAAGTTACCAATGACTATTTTCAGCGAAGTCGGAGTAAGGTTGTGAAATTTCAACACTTAAACCGGGCAGATCTGCTAATAAATTTGGTTCACAAGTTTGTGTACGACAGCTATCATTTTTTCTCGTATTCCCGAAGTCATTCCCGTCCAGTGTCCTCCCGGCTGGTGTTAAAGCCACACAATCGCACTTCAGGCTCGATGATGAAGAGAAACAGTTTCCAAACGTATGTTACAGGTCACCTGTCATCATGTGGTGCGGTTTTTCACCAGTGTCCGCTGCAGCCCTCCGCCTTTGGTGTTCTACTGCCTTATGAAGCCACAAACATATCAAAACAGTTATCTTGGGTGCGTTCGAGAATTGCACTTCCTGTATTCCAACAGACTGTAAAGTCTCCGAACATTGGCAGCATCTCTGATGAGTTCGTGGAATTTGGCGGAATCGTGTAATTTGGTGAGTGGATAATCTAGCGGTTCTTGTTGAAGACTACGTGATTCACCATGTAGATACTGGCAACTATAAATTGAACAGCTTCCACATACGCATAAAATCCCTAGCCGGATTCTTTCAAAGCGAAACTCGAAGCTTGAGTTTT
Organism: Paragonimus westermani; assembly: GCA_008508345.1. Classification (NCBI taxonomy): domain Eukaryota; kingdom Metazoa; phylum Platyhelminthes; class Trematoda; order Plagiorchiida; family Troglotrematidae; genus Paragonimus; species Paragonimus westermani. Next base: position 33,579 of record QNGE01003126.1, read on the forward strand.
AATACGTTTTACTATATCATATTGTGCTGGTACGTAGAAGATGGGGTCATTTCCGATTTTCCAGCTCAAAAATCAAAGAATTTTCCCATAAATCAATCGTTACAAAGTCAAAAGTAAGTCCTAGATGACGAATATATTGTTTGAAGCTTGCGTACATCACACTGATCTGAAAATGATCTCGTATAAACAGCAAAGTTGCATTCTTTATAACCATGCTTTGCACTCAGTAAATTTATGGCCTAGAATGAGTTCTGTCGACATTCGTTCCACCAAACACAACTTCTACGTTGTAACCAATTTACCAAGGCGGTGTTCCAAACTTTCGACAGAATAGTAGAACGCGGTTGACAAAATGGCAACAGATAATGTGAAATCATTCACTGCAGTTTGTCTGGATCAATCGATGGACCTCGTCTTTGCAAAGTGCAACAACATGCTCGCATCTAGACCAAAATACCTTCTGTCGCGGAGCTGAACGACGAAATGAGGCAGCAGACGAGCGTTTCTCGCAGATGCCTTTTGAGTCTAATATAACGGTTATCAGACTTGCCAGCAGAACTCAGTACTGGTACTCCTTCAATTGTAATTGATGCGGAAGTCGTAGATTTGACCTCAAGCGGGAAGACGGCTCCACAAACGAGGTAGAACCAGCAACTTACTCCGTCCACTGGATCGCCAATGGAAAAGTACCAGAAGAAGCATTGAAGCGTAGAATCGCATGAAACAATTCCTGCTACATAATGGAACTGAGCATTGGTGCCCATAACACCCATGACGTTCCGAGACCAGCGTCACGCGCAGATGAGTGTTTTTCTTCGTGGTCCTGATGAAACGCATGACCACGTATAGGTTTTTTGAATAAACAACCCTTGCGTTATCCGTGTTCTTGGCGCACAACAAGTGAGGCCGTGACCAGGATACCAGGATGAAGATCCCCGTGGCCGCAGCCGTTTGAGGATGAGAACGTCCGGAATTTCTCGAATACCTTCAAGGACGTGGCAGAGGCAGTCACACTCAAGACCGACCGGACTAAGTTAACGGTCCTGAAGACGCTGCGAAGGGCAGGGCGAAGGCGACGCTGGACGCGGCGCAAAGGGGCCTTGCAAAGTTGGAGTGCGACTGATCGCCGGGTTCGACAGTCCCGCTGACTGCCAGGAGGCAATGAGGCGGTTCAAGGGCGCCCGGCTTGAACCAGGAGGCGACGCTCTTGTTTACGCAGTGGATCTAAGCAGGCACTATACTTTATCAGCGCGCGAACACTGTATGCAGGGCGATGATGTAACGAACCGTTGCAGATCACGAACTGCCGCGAGGTATATCGAGTTATCAAGGCTCTTGCTACAAGAATGAGGAGTTTCGGAACTGTTCAGAGCGCTTGGGAATCGAGAAAATTGGCACAACTCCATACCATCCTTAGTCGAACGGATTGACATAAAAAAACAGTCGCACAATCAAGGAGTGGTTGGTGGTGGTCTTGTGTGCGCAAACCTCTTCGAAATTTCCCGGTAACCGCCTCAATGCTGTTCGAAATGCTTGACTCAGTCAATGAGGGTTCGATTAAAAAAACAACAGGGCTGACTACAATTAAGGTCGAAAATGAGCTAATTATCGAGGAACAAATAATTTTTCGCACGTGGTAAGTCATCAACATACTGTCTACTGAGGCAACTGTTTGTGCGCATGCAAAATTTCATTGGGGAGATACAGAAATCTATTTAAACTACCAAACAGTTTCTGTCAGTGTTATGCAATTCAACCAACTTCCGTTCGCATCGCTTTTTGTAATAACACTGTAAATGGCAATCGCACTGAAAAATTCAGTTCACTTAAAAAATCTCACATGCACTTAAACGTCTGTTATCATCCGTGCACTTTGGGCGCTGGTGAGTGGGATTTTTACGACGTAGTTTTTACTTAACCCACGGTTGGGCTATCGTTGTTGTTTTCTACCATATTTATTGAATAGTGAATGATGAGAAGTTAAATAGTAGAAATTAGATACTAGGCTTTCAATAAATCAGGTCAGTTTTTGACAACGTAAATCCGTTTTGAAGATATCTATCAAACTGAAGAGACTTAATTTGTATACTGCATATCCAAAGTCATTTTCAACCCGTTTAATATTATTCCTTGTTTTTTGAATGCATGATCACTCCTCCATTTGGCTATGTTGTTCTCTGGGCATTCTTAAGAATATTCTAACCAAAGGTTTACAGCTTCTTTTCAGATTCCTGAAACATTTGTCCAATTTTGGTGGTATTCCCTGCCATAGTCTCATTGAATTCATAATGATTCAATATTTCGAAGCTTGTATGTGGCTTACCTCCAAAGCCTTGTCCGATTCCGTTCATTTTTTTTCTTTTCAATCCTTTCTAACTGCCTGTCTGCATCTTCAACTCGATCCGGTTTCAAGTAATTTTTTGAGCATGCTTAGGAGGTTTTCATATTAATTCTTACAGTTTAGTGAGGAAGTTGATCGTAAATTTAAATTATTATGTGTACTGAGTATTCTCTCTGGTGGAAATGCTATTGTTCAGATGCCGAATATTCATCTCCTAAGGTGCATAGGACAATTTCCGAGGTTGAATGAACTTGAAGGCTTGCAAAGAGTATTCACTATCTTCCAAAACTTGGAAGGATGTGAACAGAAATGGAATAACTACCCATGAACATCCGATATTAACGGTCCAAGTAATGAAGTAACTTGGCCGGTCTGCTTCAGCCAGTACGCTTGCTCTTGTAACTGGAATAAGTTAAATCACTCACTGGGACAAGAACCGCTGTATACTTCCCTGTCAAAATGGGAACTACTCTGAAAAGATCGAAGCTCAACGTTTTTTAGTCATTTTGATGTTATAACAGGCGGAAAAATATAGCATATAGTGACTTGTTAATCAGATAAATCAAGCTTTCACGGTTGGGTGCGGATCCACCGGCTAACTTCGAATGGAGCCATCACCGATCGCTACGCTTATAATGGCTAAGTTGCACATGTTGCTTAAGACTTGTACTGAATTAGGTACCATTGGATCACGGGTAGATGAAAATTTCAAGCCTGACCATCAATAAGATAACTGAATAATTTAAAAATCCTGACCAAAAGATATAACAGCACAGATTAGCATATCAAAATGAAGCCGGGAAAATATCACCGTGGAATATCTAGTGAGCAAGTTTCATAGGGTGTACTCCTGTCAGACCGCAACCGACTTCAGCGCAATGCCGATTACTGAAAGTTTAATCGGCTGCGATTCGATTACATATTTCCATTCTACGTCCTTATAACGAATTTGAATCAAGCCCTCAAACGTAATAGAACTTCTACCAACGGAGAAGCACAGCATTCGTCCTGAGCTAACACTCGCAAACTGTCCCAAAAACTTCGGCGGTCGATCAGCCCAAGATTTTGTTTTCTGGTTCCGTCATCACTGAAGTGTAATAACTACTACAGTCACCTAATGTTGACTTTTTGAAGGACTACGTTTGTCATTCTGTTTTATATATATATATATATATATCGTAATGAATATCGTAATGAATAACTAAGAAAGATTCACTGTGAGTTTGTCAGTGGGGTTCATTCTTGTCCAGATGCCTTCAGTAAGGACATATGGAAGTCACACAGTGAGCCTCACCTTTCCTCAGCTCTTCAAATACGTGACACCTTAAACTGTTTAGAACAAGTGAACTGAAAGAATTGTCATTACCGTTTAATCATTTGTCAACAAATGACAACAGGTTACTCAGAAATTTTCCAGACCCCAAAAACAGCCGAGCTCGCCGGTTTGGCTACCGTTGACAGCCGAGATTCCAAAGATAACGGCAAACGGATTACAACTGTGCAAATTGGTGTAGTTAATGATATTCCATCCTCAAAATCAGTAAGTTTTATCTAAAAGTATTGCTGAATTTCTCGTCTATAGAACGGTAATAGTCCGAATAAGGTCAAAATGATAACCGACTGGATAAACACTAGGGTGGGTACACGCAATACAGTACAGTTTTTCTAGCTAGGAATAACACCTCGGCTCTAGGGACGCATGTGACGTGTCATTGTGGAGCTGTTGCCGTTTGCAAACCTTTTTCACTCTCTTCGTGTTACACTTGTCAATAGTTTGCTTGTGTGAATTCAATGTTAATTGACTGACTGCACTCTGTACATTTCATTTACCGATCCATTAGCGAACACGACAATGTTTACTCATCGGCCCATTATTAGGCCGTAACAACCGGCACCATCTCATCGCCTATCTCGTTTCTCAGTTCGATAAGAAGAAACATCAGACAGCTCTGTAACCAAACTGTGATTGCTAGCTGGACAAACTCTACTGCTTTGCCCACATACACTCAGTTCTTTATTCATTCGGTTATCATTTCGTACAGTTAACAGACGGGAACGAACGAAATGTTACTGGAACACATTTTACATAATAATTTTGATCATATTCACATTCACAATGACAACTGATTACATATTTATTAAATTATTAAGACCCCGTGTGACATTCGAACAAAAGAACACATTTTAAGTATGTGAACAAAATAAATGAAAAACTAACTTGACTGTCAACGAACATTTGCAGAATTTATAAAGGTCACTGTGGGGCCAATTTGACCCCATTTGGACCCACATAGTCAATCAACTACCAAGGCAGTTGAATCAACTGAACATACCCTTTTCAGATTCACAAGATGAGATTAAGTTATCGGGTTGCACCAATCTGGGCATTCTTAAGCGTTACTAGGTGACCCGCCCCCAATCGTTTTAGAGATAACCTATTGGAACCACAAAAAGATGGATAAGTGTTGGTCTGAAGTTTAATGTCAGCCTGGCGACTCCCCCCAGAATTACGCTAGTGATTTTCAATCTATTCCGCATCCCGTCAGGGGATGAGATGAAGCTTTTCGATTTATTTATACAGATGGCGAGGTGTACGACATATTTGTTCCTGACTAGGTCAGTCAGCCAGCCATTCGGCCAGCAACACACTTTCGGCACATCGAGGGATGAATGCTCAATGTTCTGGTGAGCCACTGCAATCAGGTATGCGAACAATCGTGTAGAAGTTGCGGACCATTAATTTGTCCTTCAAAAACAGATTGTTAGACGAAGTGTGGGTGAACGCATCAAGCTGTTTGGACAGAATGAGAAAACGCGTTAGTAACCCAACTAATATGACTATTGTAAATGATAACTCCGTGTAATTGATCTGTTTCATTGAATTATGAAACTTTTTTTCTTGGGTTGAACAGGTTGCACCTTGCTGACAACGCGGGATACCTATACAGTTGTCAGAAAAACTCACTGTTGGTATTGTGCAGTATGGCTGCTATCTTTTAATTTTGACATTTCTAGTAAACGAGGGTAGGAATGATTTTATTTCTGAATTGAAAAACTTTGGCATCTGCACGTAATGGACTCACGTTTTGGACCGATAAAAGTTTGCGATGTCACTTATTGAACTTTTCGATACAATTGTGCCTGGCGTAAATTGTTTCTCACGTCCCGTACACTTGGTCCTACTGAATACAACTTGACTACTCCGATTCACCACTTTAACAGACGAAGGATGATGGAAAGATTTTGATTTCACCTTGTCAGACGTTCACTGTCAGCTGTCTGTGTACATCGGGTACCAGTCTGGGAAACCTTGGAACGCGCGATAAGAGCGGAGATAAGCATATACCATTATAAAGACGAGTAAAATACTACATGAAAAACTGCTTGGTTTTCACCGCACATCAACCGAATTTAGTGCAGTGGTAAAAATTACTTCGCTCCGTCGTCAGCCTAATAGGGGATGAGTAAATCGAAATAATCCATAGTGGAAAGTCAACTTACAGTTCCCGCTAAATTTGCTTTATCCAGTTTACTCGATATTGTCAGTGAAACTTCTACTTGATTGTGCCCCCTCGTACCTCGATGAAGCAAGCGAACTTCTACACTGAGGTGTTGTGTGGAATGTGCAATAGACGGAACATTTTCTATGGGTAATCTGACTGTACTCCAACAGAGAAGGCTGTAACAGAGAGTTGTAGCCTTCTGATCGAGCTTGAATCTGGAACAGCCGGTGTAAGCAACAGGGCGCAGCTGAATATTGTCGAAGAAACCTAACTAGGAGATCATATGGTCGAAAAATGTGGTCCATAAATTAACCGCTGTGCATGGGGCTACCACCAAAGCGTTTCGTAGCGCACTACACAGAGCGCCATCATCAAGTTACACGGGCATCTTAACACTGGATAGTTTTGTCATCTGGAACTTGATTGCAAAAGCTACATAATCAATTCATCGAAGTCCTCCGCCAGTAGGGAGGTTTTTGTAATGTCACTAGATATTGGACTGCCTCAGCATACTTGGATTCACACCAGATATGACATGAACCTCTGTCCCCGTAGTGATCATGAAGGTTGTTTGCTCGTGTAAAATTAGATTACACGATAAAATAAACGTGGATCTGAACACATACACTGAACAATATTTGGTCTAATAGGAGGAACTTCCGAAGAATTCGCATGGTCCTCTTTCTTCACATGGATTGGCTTAGATATTTACCGGGAAATCATCGCCCACGTGAATGCTGATGCGGTCAACAAACGAGTCCCGGCAAATCGCCCTTCGATGAGGTAAAAAGTAAAACTAACTGAAGAGCAGTAACAAGCATTTGACTGATCTGAAACGTGCGGACTGTGAACTGGTATCAAACAGTGCGCAGAGATTGTGATTTGAATGAATACTTCTTCTGGCTCACTCGCGCTACGGCTGATGTAAGGAGTCAGTTAGTATATAAAAAATATTTTTTTTCCTGAACTCTGGTTTGAGCCAATAGGTGTTGGATTCACAAGCGCATATGTGGAGGTTACCAGGGCACATTGGAGAAGGCAGTAATCAAGTTTGCAGATTGCGCATTCGAAGCGTCCACTAATCTAATAAAAATGTATTTATTTACAATTTTCCAGTTGTCAGCTCACACAAATTACAACCAAACTAAGGAATCTTTTGTCCTGGAATTAGTCCAGTCCGGTCTCATGGAAAAATTAATCGACCGAATTTACTTGATAATTACAAACGCTTTTCCATTTCCAGTCTTCTACAGAAGGTAAGGAAGAAAGTTAGATTCTCACTGTTTTGAAAGGTTGATAAAGAGGTTGACCAGAAAGCTTTACCTGAATTTGTCTCCAAAGTATTGGAGGGCTCTATGCTTGAATCATTATGACCAAAACTGTGAAGGATGGAACACCTTACTGGAGCATAGCATTTGGCTTCATAATGAACAGTCACGTAACACGAATTTACTAAGTGCCGAAAACTTTTGGACCAACAACTGTCGTTTGTCACAGTCTGAGTACGTCAATGTTAAACACTTTATCTTTTAACGAACGATCGGTAATCGCAGCCTTGCAAGATAATGACTTCGGTGTTTACCTGACCTGGCAAAGTTTCAGCGTAAATTTACTCAGTCAATCAGTATAGCACAGCGGTATTTATGAAAAACATTCTGAACCCTGTGCTGTTAGCCTTATTTGTCCAAGCATTCTCAACTCAGTAATGTTGTTTTAGGAAAATTATATAAGAGTCTCGTGGGTAATATGCGGTTCGCTTAGTGTGGATGAACCTCACAACAACTTTCCTTCGTCTACTCAGCGGTTCACAAGCAGCCCCTTGTGGTCCAACACCACAAACGCATGCACATGCGCCACCAAAATTTCATTGGTTGTTGGCTGAAGCTATTCGAATGTGGAAGAGACGTATGAGCAATAACAGCGAATGACTTAGATCTGCATACGAATCGTACAGCCATGATGAAATTAGTCTAAAAAAAATATCGGATAATTTCACTACAAACCTGCTCCGCTATATACAACTTCATAGTACATCTTCACTTGGAGCCACGCAGCATGTTGTTCACCTATACTCACAGAGGATTTGGTTCTCGCTCACTGCATCTAGAAACAGGTTACTACAAGAGCCATAGGGTTTAAAATTTGCTTTTACGCAGAAAGGTTGACAAAATTCGGATAATTTTCGGTGGACCGCGTCCATCTTACGGGTGATTTGATATAAAGACAAAAATTGATCGCACGCCTGGTCACCCACAAGTAGACCTCCTTCCGCTAACCAGAAACAATCGACTGAGAGCGAGTCTCGTAAACTCAAGTATCGATTGGTCGGACTAATACGTGGGCAGAACATAATCTCACAGTCTGCCGAGTCCGCAACGCATCACATAACACTGCTTTCACTGTCTACTTCGTTAATATGCCAAGAATGCCACTTAAACCATGTGGGCGTGACAGACTTCCAAAGTTTATTGTCTCTTGGCCTCTTTACTAGCGTGTTCACACGGGTCACTGGCTGTGTCCGTCTGTGTTCGCATGCTTCCGGTGTTGTCTGTACTCAGGTTTGTCGGTTGCATCAGTGTGTCAGGTTAGGTTGTTGATATGTTGCGTACCAGAGTTTTGTTACTCATCAAATTAGTTTTCCTTATAGTTGGCCTTCTCTACATCTGCGAAACATCTTAAAATTTGTATTGTCCGATTGGAAGTTAAACAGGAACAAAACCTATTAAACTGTTTGCTCCTGAGTGAGCAATTAATCGAATTCCGCATGTGAGTGTACCACATTAAACGACATCAGGTTGGCACCCGTTTTTTAATCACTATCACCTTTGTTATAACGTGCGCATGTTTGACGCGACCAAGTTAGGATCAACACAGTGTCTTTCATCTTTGATTCGGTAAAAAGAGAAAACGAGATTCACGGCTATACGTTTATCAAACGACTAAGGTATGCAAATAAACCACATGGTATCTGATAGCCATTTCAGGCCCGATGCCCCCTACTAGGGAATCTTCAAAGCACTGATTCACCTCGACTGGGGTTCACTCGATGGCTGGCTTTCAGCATGCCAGTGGAATAGGGAGCCCTCTTGCATATTCCCAACTGAATATTCAAGTTTGTTTGCTTTGCGCTTGTAATTTGGGTTCTCCTGACGATTATCGTCCTGGAATAAAGGATGATTTTGCCAGCATCCACCAAAAGAAACATTTTAGTGCTTTCCGCCAGTTGCCTGAGTTCAAGAGGAAGGTTTCGACTCAAGAGCCGATCGACAGACGGATGGTGGTATAAAGAAATGCTGATTAAGTCCTTCGGGAATCCAAGTGTTGTGTGACGACCTCGCATGGTTAGACTGCGCGAAAGTGTGTTTGTGTTTTGTCTGTAGTCGGTTCTTTTCGAAAACGCTAATAGCTTTCACAGTACTCCGTATTCCCCCCCCCCCAGATGAAAATATGCAAACACTTCATTCTGGAACAATGCTTTCCTTGCCTTTAAATTGCCAGCAACCACTTGTGAAAAGAACCCATAATTATTAGAACGTAACAGAGTGAATTTTCCTTAAATGTTCTTAAGAGAAAACGACTGATGTAGAAAATTAATGAAGATGGTCACGACAAAATTGTCGGGCAACACAAGTTGTTGTGGCGTCCTCAGATTGAAACCCTGCCGCAACGCTAACTGGTCACATAGAAGTCGGATGCTTTGAGAACCGGGTATACGTCCTGTCTCAATTAATATTTCGACTACCGGACGCCTTCACCAGTTGTCCAGGTTTGAACGAATTATCGTGTGTCCGAGACTTAAGGAACTACTTTTCTGTTTTGTGTTTGTTCCATTCGGGTTGCATTGAGAAAAGAAAGGGGCGCACATCATTCCAAAAGACTCAACAGAGCATACAGTGGTTTTTAAAAGAGTCTAGCTTTCCAAAAATACAATCATGACTAACTTGACAAGATCAAAGTATGTCATACAGGCAAGGCGAAGGAGGACGATGAAATGTTTTACTAAAACGAATCGAACAACGAAGAGTACGGTCGACTTTTAATGTACCGAGAGTCATTCAGTAGCTTAACCACACAACAGAGACCGCTCAAAGGACGCTTACCGCCCGAGTACGAGAAAATGATAATTCGTTAAAGTGAACCGTCATCAGACAGAACGTCGCTTACTGAGAGCTCAAGCTCGTGTCTTTCGGACTAGTCAATGAGATTTCGTGCACCTCGGCGATGGAAAAAACCTTCTATGTGATGATTGGAGGGTGATACTACTGACACTGGGAAGAAGGAAATGTGTTTCGGTTGACACCAGTGAAACGTGTTCCCTGATGATATAAATGGGATTTTAGTAATTAGTCTGATTAAATGCCAATGGTTGTGCTCGAAATTGGGGACTCTTTCTGTCGTCCTTCACTCGTCTAAGCTGCCAAGGGAACAGTTTTTTGAAAAGTGGCCTTAATTTGTGTGGTGCATTAAGAGAGCGTAACTACTTCGAGGTATTTGGGACTTGTAGTCGATGTCTGTGTACAACTGGACTGCTGCTTTGAGGCGGTCGTAGGGGGCGTGAGTTCTAGAGAGCTAGTCTTCTGTCACAAATAAGACTTAACGATAAGGTGGAGCACTGGAACGAAATTTCAGAAGCATACCGCCTTAATCCCTCGCGAAATTACGTTGTGCAGAGAAGTTCCATACTTTTGTCGAGGCCAGTTTTTAGATCACTTTGTGGACGACATTTCTTCCAGTAGTCTATACTAAAGTTTGTTTGTGTACTGTGAACGCTGACCGCTCTCGATCTGCTAGTATGACCGATTTTTTTAATCGCTGGACGATCGTAGGATTTTTTCATTACATGCGGGTATGTTACACGATGTTTAATAATCCTTTCGACTGGGAGACCTTCCCATTCGGTCTCTGTAATCCATCTGCCTATACAGTTACCTAAGGTGAAAAACAACTCACAAAAACCTGTCAAAAGCCACCTAGAGGCCACACGTGTATCTTGGCGCACCAATACAATTCATCATCTGTTCACACAAAATGTTTCACAGTTCAGTTTAACTCCAAATAATTTCATCATTAGTGAATCGCTCCGTGAGAAATCAGTCGAGTATATTCTGTTATACAGCTCACTACTGTACAACAAACCAGGTGACCTATTCTATCCACAGACCGACAGTTCAATAACTAAATTCACTCTAGCAATTGTCCGATATTTCTTTATTGCAAGTATTATACCCTGGTTTTTGCTCCACATTCGATTGGGCGTTCAAACGTTGATTGAACGTTGAGGTCAAACAAAATAGGTGAGCATTATTGCATTGTAAGCAAATAAACTAATCTCTACCGAAAAGCTTCTTGGCCAGGCACAGCAATGATAATGTACAATGATGTGATCATTTAGTTTACAAACATATTTGCACTTCTTGTGATGCGTGCGTCTTTGAGATACGTAATCCTCGTATCTTAAAATGTAAGCCAGATTTACATTATGAACACTCCGGTACTGAACAAAACATAAACCAAACTTCTATAAACGTCCATAAGTCTGGCGACGGGGATGACGGACTCTTTGCGTATCTCTCAAGGTATAAGTTTCATTGTGTTCGTTTCCAGGCCCTTTCTTTTGCATTTGGTTTGGTCCTAAACATAGTGGTAGTTTGTACGGAAATACCGGGTATGCTGTAGAATTTCATCGAAAACAAACGAGCAGTCTTTCATTCACAAATAGGCGGACATCGTCTGAATCGTAAATGTCTCTTCTGTTCTTTACTTTGTTTGGAGTAATGATTGTCTCCTGTCCCTGCTTGCTGTTTCGGATAACAAGACCTAAGCGTTTAGTTTGTTTGTTTTCAATTATTCGTTTACAATTACATGGATGTATACTTCGGTTTGTTTCGTCTCACCATAAATGTCATTATGAACCTTTGTTTTCGCAGCTCCTGAGAGAAGTAACTGAATGTGAAGGTCATCGTGCATCACATTGTGAGACTTCCTGTCTAGGTCAACACCACTAGCGTGCATTCGCGTTCGACAGAAGTCTCAACAACGTTTTCCCACTATTTTTTGGCATCTCTATTGTTGACGTGGTCGAATTATCCCATGTGTAGAATGCACCTCTCTTTCCTAGTCCGGTAAAAAAGGTCGAACTCGTTAGGCGAAGGTTTGGCAAACGACAAGGCGGTACAGACTTCTTGCATTATTTTAGAAGGGGCAAATTAGTTTAGGTGGTAAGTAATGGAGAATTTCCAGACCGATGACTTTCTTTTGTTCAGTTCTTCTTGTTGGTTAGTTGCTTGTCCATCAACTGAATCAGTGTCTCTTGTTTCTTCCGGACTTTATATCCAGAGCCGACTTTCCTGCCTCCAGAATTTAGGTCTCTCTGGAGCCTCCATTTATGAGATCTAACGGTTCTTAGTGGAGCCTCCAGTGGTGGTATCTGATCGTTTCAGAGGTCATTGTTACTTGGTTTTGGGAGGCAGCTTAATGGTTAAATTTCGGGGTTATCGGCAGGCAAGTACCAGTAGTGTTTGTCCTGGCGATTGGGTTGACTGCATCTCAATCAAAGCTGATCTTAGGTGGTCACACTTTCCCCCGGCAGATAAATCAACGAGGCCAACTTGCTCAAACTAAGTGGAACTTAGTAAGTTGAGGATGACATAGAAGACCTAGTGTTGTGAATCAAGAACGCAGATGGCGTAAAGATTCTTTATTCGGAAAGCCAATACACCTGTCGTGCGTTTCAACAGGACAACAATCAAACACACTCATTTGCACGTAACATTTATCTCAGAATATCACTTTAATATCCAAATATATACCCATGCCCCTTTACTGAGTAGTAGTTTGAGTTGTGTAATACTATCGCTGGTTCTTACTGCAAAAGCCCGCCGACTGTATCACGTAAGAAAGATAAACAACACTGAAATCGAGCCTGCAACCTGACTATGTCAAGAGAGACGCTGCTGTCCACACATATAGTCTGTTGTAATGGCAGTGCTTCAGATGAATTTTGCAGTCTTTTGAAGATTATGTTGCGGTCGCACACGGTGTCCTTGAACGGGTTCCGTGCCTGTTTTCACAAAGAATGCAATTTCTTATGAGATTCCATCTCCAAATTGAGAGTAGTCACTACGCTGCGAGATTAGCTGATCAGTTGAACGCGGAGTACACAATCCATCCAGGTACATGAGGGTTGACATCCAAACAGTCGTTTAGATTAGCAGTTTCGATCCTTACAATGGACATTATCTCACTACTTGTAACGATATTTCCGTCATGGCAGGAGCTTAAAAAGATGCAATTTATCGTGCAGCTAGCAAGAAGACAAGTTTGATCGCAGAAGAGGATTGAGATGATAGCGTAAATATCTGCTACCTTAGCGTTTTGACTGGGTTCATTGAGTGCGGGAAGTTGTTAGGTCACTTCACCATGGCGACCTAGTGTTTCAAGTTACTGAACTGTGAACATTAAGTTGTGACACGTTGTATTGTTATTTCAGGATTGCGTTTACTTTTGCTTGTGGGGCCGTGTGCAGAGACCTGAATGCGTTGTAGGCTGAAGGATACAGATGAACATAAACTGATGATAACGTTGAAAGCGTAAATTAAGGCGCTCCTAGTCATGATTCACTGCGCCAGCGTAGACCATAAAGTTATTAGTATAGTTTTTGGCAGACTGAAACTCGTGTACCACGTGCAGACTACAGAGGAATGTTTTTCAAGATTTCACGTCCAAGTTTCCAATCCTCCGGCAGTTTTACAGTCCTGCGGTATCTTTGATCAAACGTGACGTACACTTCATATTCAGCTGATGTAATTACGCAAAATGAGCCGCACCTCTGAGGAATATCATGGCCGGAAAAGAGAACGTGAGCTAGGCATTCCAACCACCCGAACCACATTCCAAGGAAATGTTTGGCACTGGTTTGGAGGAAAATTTGCAAATTCAGGTAGAAATATGTCTGAACGACTAAGTTACTACCGTACTCTTGACAAGTTTCGTCAGTACTTTCTCAGGCTAAAACTATTTTCCAAACCTTCCCACTTCTACATCTTCCATCGGCATACTCAGTGTTTGGGTTGATCATCCTTGTTTGTCAACTTGTTATAGTGCATGTGTCTTTAAGACTGGGTTTTTCAAGGTATGAGAATAGTTACCGGCTCCCTAATCGGTAGAGTAGGTGAGTCATCCACACGCTCAGTCGGCTACAAGGTTGTACGTATGGCCTGTGGCTTATAGGAATTAAACTCAGCGCTAGTCTGTCAGTGATGGAAGAAACCTTAACTGATGATTCCCCTGAGCTTAGTCCCATCAGCTGATTGATTGATTCTCCGGTTACTAGTTCAGTGTCTGTATGTTTTTACCCGAAACGAAGACTCATAAGTAGTAGTCCCTTATCAGGTTTCAGTTCTTCCGAACAAATATAAACCTATATACACTAGACGTAGCTGTCACTCAACTCACATGTCTACCATGGTTTGGTTTTACAAATATCCGGCACGTCTGGCAAATATTGTGCGGATGAACAACGGTGTTTGAAAGCGATGAGTCGCTTATAGGCCGTCATTTCAGAACCAGTGCTGTAACACAATGGTGGGCACTCCACCCTACTCATCTCAAATGACAGCAAGGTAATAATAGAATATCGATGTTCTTGTTGTGTATCACGGTTAACGGAGCGGTCCACCTTAGAGATTGGGTTAAGTATCTCAAGTGGTTCGGTTACATGGACAACGACTGTCCCCGTAAATTCGTCCTATAAGTTAAATGGTTATATTTTGTTGAGCTCATACACACCCGTAAGAATAAGTAACTTCCTGTAAGCACGCGGCTGTATGACGCCAAAGTCACTATACCCATCTGCAGATGCAAGCTTTCTCCCCGGTCTTTACAGGGCAAGTACGACCTTCAATAGGCATACCAGTTAGAGCCGTTTCAACACAGATATAGTATCATGCATAAGTGATATTCAAATTTTTGTGGAACCTGATGTCATCATGATACTGTTTTCCGAAAGTGTTCTACTGCATTCAACACAAAGAGCAACTCGTTCCGATTGTTGACATAAATGTATTCTTTTCTGGAGCTGTGTCAACCACAATAATTTTGGAGATAATAAAAGAAATTAAAGTTAGCGTGTATTTTTGAAGATAAGATGAGCTAGATGGGACTCAGTTACGAAAAGTCAGAGCTATGGTTGGATCCGAAGCAGCTGAGCTACGAAGCCACGTCAGCAACTCAGAAATTTCACATTTGGATTCGGTTACCCGCCCATCCTACTATCCCATACAGGAACCATCAAGTGGTCCCCGGGATAGACTATCTTACCAGAATTTCTTGAACAGTTCACGCCGGAATTCAACAGCTCCACTTTTGAGCTTAGAAATTGTATTGCCGATGTGCAGTTTGGCAGATTTGATTATTTGGATGAGACCCAATTGTGAAAAGTTAGGGTTCCGTCTGAATTTGAACCAGCGACAGAAACAGCATACCCAAATGTGGCAGGTGGAATCCCTATGAGAAGGTGGGACGGATAGATAAACGATCCCAAACGTGAAATTTCCGAACTATTGGTGTGGCGTTACAGGTCGACTGGTAGACCGCTTGCCGCGTTTCAGGCATGCTGTTTCTGTCACTGGTCCACATCTAGTCGAAGCCCTAACTTTCCACAATTGGTTCTCATCCAAATATTAAAGCTTTTGAATTTCTGTGATAGCTTGTGCCTTCTGAGTCCGCACTCAGCTTTCTTGACCTTTAATTACAACGATTAAATATCCGTCATCGTGAATCTCGATATTATACAGAGCTGTATATAGATGAATTCCAAAGATTCCCTTAATACTGTATTGTAAGATGAACCAAAGATTAAGTTCATCAGCTCTTCAAAGCTTTTCCTTTAGGGTGATTAGTCTGTCAATCTTATGTACATCCCGATGTGTTAGTGTATGCGTAAGCCAATATAGAGCTGACGAGGACTATTGGAAATAATTTTCTTCAATTGTACTTCCAACTACACAACTGGGATTAATCTTGTTAAGGAATTCTGTGAATGAACCAAATGATTTGGGTAACAAAGTTTCAGACAGAACGGAAAAACGAAAATCATGTCATGTTCCAATCAAACTGCTTGACGGACATAGCCTAGATGTTGCACAGTTAATCCGCATTTTTTGCTGTGATATCATGCTGCATACATTCGATTCGACTGTTCCATCAAAGTCAACATTCGGCATCTGGACACTCAGTTATTGTCCCAAGTAATTTAATGTAACTCCCGTCTAAATTTTATTTGTAAAAGAGCTTCCGCCAAAAAATTTCACAATTTTGGTCTTCTTGGCTTCACATGGTTGTCCGCTGTCTAGTACTTCAACGGGAAAACGCAACTAGTTTACTGAGGAAAAACTGGCCTAATTACTGCGCCAAAGATTGCCAATATGTACATGAACTGACCAGTCCTCGTACAGTCACCCATGCAAACTAAAGTCACTTCTGTAGCTTACAGACATCAGTGCCTTTTTTGCGACTTGGGATGTGCAGGTTTCAGTAGCTCACTAAATCGTAAACTGCAAGTCGAACAACGATGAAAAACAATGCGAAATCCGATTTCCACCGAGGTATTCAGTTTGGAAGTTAACTAGCTATCTACGACAACCGTCGCGTCATCGATGGTGTAAATTTAAGCGAAACATGAATCTAATGCTTCGTATGAATGTCGCACAACTGTAATACCCTTCCGATGAAGGACTTGATTGTTTGTGAGTTTTCGTTTTGAGACAAAGAGTGTTTGTGTTCCACAGTCCTCGAAGTTACACTTTCCATATAACAATGTCAATGCATTCGGTAGCCGGAAGCATAGCACACTTTTTAGAGGAAGTTTATCTGAAATTGTGAATAAGAACGAACTGTTAGGATGACGATGTATTTTAGTAGCCATTTTCAAATTCCGTTCAAATAGGGACGATAGGCAAAATCAAAGACAGTACGTTGAATTCGTGTGGCATCAACGACATTGGAACAAAGTTTACAAAGGGACACGTCAAACCAGTGCGGTACAGAGCGCCATTTGGTTTTTCAACAGAACCAATAACCAAACAAGCTGACTAAAATGAAAGCACACTGAAAGTTGGAATTGGTAAAAAGTTACAATGAAATGCGACCAATGAAACTACTGTTACTTATAGTAACAACAATACTTGCATAGAAAAATACATGAGGAAATAAAGCGAATGGAACAAATGTGTTGCAGGTCAAAATTGATAACATAAGGATAAAACCAACTGTAAAAAAAACGGGGTTGAAAAAAAGATGCGGTTCAAATATTACGTACAAAAACACCCACGTTTTTTTGTAGAACAATCAAGTAAGGAAGTGTGTAAATGACTGTTGACTTTGAAGCAGAAGTTTACACATCTTAACAGGAGATTGGAGTGAATTATAGATATACGAAAATCAACAGTTAAGTAACGCAACCAGTGTAGAAAAACTAGAAGTGTGGATAAAGCTTCTTAATTAACTTTCAGGGAACTATCAAGATTACAGCCTTTCCTATTCCTGAAGAAAACAGAGCACATCACTACGACATGAAGATTTATATTGGGGAGTGTCAAAATTTCGTATGTTCCAGTCAGTTGCATACATAAGGCGAATGACTAAAAATGGCTCGCTCATTATAATAGGCTGTAACTAAGCGCAATGCAAAACGCTAACACCAGGATCAGTGCTGTGGCAACAGTGTTGGTCACATTTACATCTTTTGTACAACACAGAAATGGCTGTTACTGCTCGATCACTGTATATGCTATCAGTGACAACTGTTTCGGGTTTAGATAGCGTAATTGCACGGTGAATTACGTCAGTGAGTCAAATTTAATAGCTTCATGTGATAAGAATTTACACACACACTACCAGCTTTAGAAACTGTCCCGTCGAACTCAGTATGGTATAGTACAACGTTCTATGTAACGTAAAACAAAATGGGTTGGACGACACCACCAATTCTGTTCGTCTTCAACAACGACACAGAGTCATGACTTTATGCAACGCTTGCTGATAAATAAAGTCGCACTGACCAAAAGTTCTTCCAAAAGTTCAAAAGAATTCACTGCAATCAGAGGTTACTGAAACTGTCTTAAAAAACACATTGGCGTTCAAGGTGACTACATCGCCAATGACCCAGGGAATACGTTACGGACGACCCAAGTGTTACCTAGTCAACTGTCGAATAGAAACTGTTGCTTTACACTCACAGAATCGCCTGCAATGTACTCAAGCACATATCGATAAACCATTTTGCTTCCCATGTAGTTTGTCCTGTAGTTGTGGTATCGCGTATATTGGTAGACAGTACCGGAATCTAAGACAACGTATACGAACTGCGTCCCTACTTAAGTATCGAACGTGCTGACGTGACGAAAAACAAAGCGGCCGAGCTGGAACCCGTGCCCTCGATTGTCAAGCGCAGACCAATTGCAGACAAATTGGTTGATCGACTGAAACCGTTCTCCGTGCCGTTACGCTGTCTGAACCGAAAGCAGATAAGGGTCACGTAGAACAAGCTGATCAAGCAGTACCGGCCATTTCCGTGTGTGAAAAAGGTGCTAACGTAACCAGTGTAGTTACTACGGCATTGACCCCGGTATTAAAGTCGTGCATTGCTTTCAATTGTTCCTAGTTTCAATGACTTATATAAAATCAGTAGTCTCAAGTATGCAGCCGCCAGGAGCATACGAAATGTTGACACCCCACAATAGTTGTTCTTTTGCCGGTGGTTATGAAATGGATAAAAAGAGCCTTATATAACTGATACATTACACACAGGGTTTAAACCGTTTCAAACAGAAAGTAAGCAAGTCGTACTTATACTGCACCTGCGTTTAGTGAATCGTTACCTTAGACCCATCAGATAACTACCGGCTTCATTTGTTCTGTTCGCCTACGCTTTAGTCGTGTGACAAAGCTCTCCATAGTCGAGCAAGCATATGAGCTCGCATCAAACTGAATTTACTAAGCTTGCCACTAAGTTGTACTGTCCACACGTCAACTGAGGGATCGGTCTATTTTGAACGATACAATTGTGATGCCAATTATGTTCCTATAAATTCATGGACGCCAACAAGCTACCATAGCCAGCTACTGGACTGGCGTATTTTGATCGATCTTTTGCTAAGTTAGAACTGAATCATTTCCCATCTGATCAATGAGCGACTCGCCATACTTACAACCGTCTGTTTCACCGGACGCGCACCGTGAATGGCACCACAGATGCACTGGCCAGAGAGTCATCCACTCGTCTAGCGTTTTGGTCACGGGACAGGTTGCCATCGGTGATCGTGTGGCGGTCACCCGAGTGGAGGCAAAAAGAGAGCGTCATTCTAAGGAATGGGGATAAAAAAACTACTCTATCAAGGTAGCAAAACTTGACAATCACCAGTCTTAGGCCATGTCCCTGCTAGACGCAACTTACGCAGTCACAAACCAAGGTGACGTCAGTCACACAACAGCGTTCTGCGTTACACTGCGTCTTCATACATTGTGGGTGCACCTAGAGGTTCGACATGTGTGTATATATGAGATAATGTTTCCATACAGGTTTTATGCAGTCAGGTTTGTTTGAGGGCAAGGGCTCACGTGAATGAACGCAAGTGCAGATGTGTTGCGAGGCCATCAACAGCTGCCCAGTTGGGTTCCATTGTTCCCTTCAAATTCCACTGAACTTATGCCATACTACCAAGCGCAGACTGAATTGTCTGTAGTTGACGCATGCATAATGAGTGGAGCCCGGCTCATTTTATGAACATTGCTTGTGGAGAAAAGAGTCGTTTGTACAAATGAGAACTATCTCCGACTTCTGCGCTGCCTGCGGAATGGTTTTGACGGTGGTGCATGTGGGGATTGTGCTGCATGACAGAAATTGAATTGAACAACAAACCCATGCCGGTAATATTGCCACCTATTAAGTATTTCATAAAGCCATGGACACATTGTGTCTGTTCGTTACAGCACTTATCGATAAGATTAATATATTGGTAGCTACTCGTTGCCATAGCAAATAATCTGGGACACAGTTATGTAGTGATGTTACATCAAGGTGTACTCTGCATTGATTGGCACTCGTGATTGCTCGTTTCGGCCTCCCGGAGAAAATCGTAACCCACTATGGTTCATAGTTTGCTGGTTACAAACTTCAGCAGCTACCCCATGAGCATGATATGGGACATTTACCCACGGCAATTCGATCATCACCCGGTTAGTAGAACAACTTAATCGTTTAGTAAAAGAAGCTATTCAACCTGAACACTTAAAAGTGTGGAAACGAGAAGTTGTAACTGATGCACCCTTTTTCCACAGAATCAACTGTCACTGTACGCACGAAAACAAACGCACCTTATAGCTTGCCAAACACTGAGACGCACGAAGAACTTGTAAAAATCCGTATGAAGAACCACGCATTAAGTTAGCACTGGTTTTATGGGAAGGTGCGTGTGTTCGTTTAAAGTTCACCAGTGTTCTCAAGGTCGACCACTCCTTTCGGAACCTCAGGCACTCAAAGGGGACACTGAACCCAGAACATAATCTCTACGGAATGAAAGACGTGCTAGTGCGATGCACTCGTTTCACGGTCAGAGGTGTTTAAACTCCGTTACAGTAGCACTTGGGTTATGTGATCCGTACAACATGCTTTACACAAACCACTGCTCACCACCGCAGTTGCACAGAATAGCTGACTCCAACAGGCCTTTCTCCTAATGCCTACGTTCGCAGAGGGGTGATGTGTTAATGTCTAGACGGTTTTCCCATATTCCCACGTACATACTGTTTCCCAATGCACACACTGTCTATTTATTTATGTACGCTTATTCTCCCTTCTCTGTTCGACGTTAAGTTTATCAAGGTCACCTTCATTCCATTGGTTGGTATTTCCATATTTATACAGTACCCATGCGAATCAGTCGGAGTGGTGTGATAAGCATTTTCCGCTCATCGTTGCTAGTATGGTAACACAAAAATCATCTACAGTAACGGACAATACATTGTTCAGAGCAGGTGGACTCGTAACTGACCACCTGGTCTGTGCACTCACATTGTCAGACAGCCTAAGTGAAGTGACTGAACAATCAGATTATCCATTGCCAATTTTCACTCTGGCTACTTCTTGTCCTTCTCTAACTTTGTTGGACAGTTTTCATCATTTGTAACTGCAGTGTGAATTCCGTGCACACTTGTGCCCAGTTCACCTCCCCCTCACCCTTCTCTCTAGTGTTGGTCATGTTCTTCAGGTGTTTTTTTAATGGTCAAGATATAGTGCGATGGGACACTTTACACCTTGAGTGCTTACTGCACTATCACATATCTACACCATGTAAGTGAAAACTCCGTATGCACTTCTGAAGTTTGATGAACTGAGTGTTCTTCACCTCCTTCCATTGTAGCTCTTGACAATCTCTGAAGTCCTCTTTTCACCTGAAGAAAATTCGGAATTTGGAACATTTTGCAACAACAATTTCCAGAAAATTACCCTCTGGTTGTTACTAACACGTAATTGTGGTGTATCTCACAACTCTAAGGTGTCCAAGTACAACTGTAAATGAACGTCTGTCTGCTACGCTCAAACTCCCCCATATGCATCAGTTGTGGGAAGTTCATTGCCTCATTACTTCGGGGATATCCTCAATGTATTAGCAACTGCTGTTTTTTAATTTTCCATCATACTGCCCACAGGAGTGGTGTCTTTAAGTTCTCCTGAAATTGCACACAATCGTGTTCAGTATGTCGCCGGTCATGTGATCGAATATGACCAGCAGTCTCACAGTCGAGAAAGTAAACTGAAAATGATTCGCTATCAGCCAAATGAAGCGTTTTCGGCAAGTGTGCTGAACTAAACTGTGCACTGTGATCAAAGAATTTAGAAGCTTGGATGCCACTTGTGTTGCAGGGTTCCTGTTCGGGGAGAACGTTAACATCAGCCAATATATCCAGTAGTTCTGTAGCTAGAATAATGAATTTCTAGATCATAGTTTGCTCGTTAAGAACCCCAAAATCCGCATAGCTTCTTTTCTGACAGTGGCGACCATCATGTTAATCCACTCGTTGAACTCGATCCGTTAGACAATTCCATATTGACGTATTTCATCAAAAGCAATTACGATGGTCTCCCGCCTGGTCAAGTTTAATCGCTTTAGTTGTCTGATGAGAGCTGGCTCTGAAACCCCCATCAGCCTGAATCGAAGTACATCTAGCAGATGTCTTCCGATGGAATTCGTGAGCAAATTCGGACAACTCCCTCTAAGGTTGGAAACAGAAATATAAGATACGGTCAACTGCCGATAGGATAGGGGAATTATATATCCAACATAGGATTACGTCGGAAGCGTGATTTAGGCTGATAAGCAAAAATTTATTTCGCACCAGATATCGGGGTTGAATGTCGCAGTAAATCCACACATCTCTATTGCGGAAATGGAATAGCCTACAAATCCTTTATCAGATGAATTGAGAAACGATTAAGGTATGTGGTAATCATAAGAGGAAGGTGACAAAATGATGCCACAAAATGAAACTCCATTCAAGGAGGCATTCTCACCTCAGACCGGTTGAAATATACTGTGCGTGAATCTGAAAAAGACAGACGGGACTCAACCAACCGTCAAGAAAACAGGGAAGAGTTCTCATCGTAAGGAACCATTGTGATTGCGGGTGTGCCATTTGAAGATGCGAGAGTTACAGCACACATACTGGGCACCAAAACAAAACCAAGTATATGGAGATTTTACAGATGAGCTGAAGATAAACTATAGGGATTTACTAACTCCGCTTTCGTCCGTGCTAACGCACAGACTCTAAGACGTAAGACGGGTCTACACTCAGTAAACACATATTTAAAACACTGAGTTCCCTTGATCCAGTTCACCAACAGCGATAGAAGACATACATCGCGAGATGTTACCACTTCGTTTACTCTCTTCAGTCACGAACGTAAAACATTAGAATATATAGGACATGCGGTTAGCAACACAATCAAAAACATTCAACCATTGGGTTTACATGAAACAAAGACTGTCGTCAGTTCCAGAGCAGACAAACTGCGTGAGTCAACAGTTTATGCACACACAAAGCCGGACGGTGAGTATTGATCAACATCGCCTCGGAGAAAGCAAGCAACTTGGGGTTCTTATTACGTAACAGAACTTGAAACGAGTTGGCCGGGTCAACAACGTGACCTGTTTCCATGATGTNATACTGTGCGTGAATCTGAAAAAGACAGACGGGACTCAACCAACCGTCAAGAAAACAGGGAAGAGTTCTCATCGTAAGGAACCATTGTGATTGCGGGTGTGCCATTTGAAGATGCGAGAGTTACAGCACACATACTGGGTATCACCGATTAACTTTAACGAAACGATTGATTCGCCCACACTTGGGCACTTGGATACGGTAGCCAGGTATTTCTAGTTGTTGGATTTCTGTTCCTGAGCACCAAAACGGAACCAAGTATATGGAGATTTTACAGATGAGCTGAAGATAAACTATAGGGATTTACTAACTCCGCTTTCGTCCGTGCTAACGCACAGACTCTAAGACGTAAGATGGGTCTTCACTCAGTAAACATATTTGTGTAAGTTAACAACAACGATTGACCAATTGTTGAAAAAGCACATTTTCCTTGAAAACGTTCACCGGTATCTCGGAAACAAATAAACAGATAAATTCACCAGGTTGTTTTGATAACGGAGTAGCAGATAGTGCAGTGTAAAAGTTTGCTTTGACATCGAAAAGTGTGTATAAAATGGTGAGTGCATTATCATAGGTGGACCTTGGGTGCAGATTATCGATAGCAAAATGGCTTTTTCCTTCCGTTCCCAGAAAGTCACAAAGGAACTTCAAACACAATGCAAGGGTTCAGGATGGAAAGTTCGTTCAAGTAATCCAGGAATTTATTGTTCTATGCGATTCAAGCATCTGAATTAGGAGAAATGGTCAGATCTATCTAAAAGGCCAAAAAGGAATGATTGACTGGAGTAAACTTCCTATTTGTGAATAAGCATCCAAATGTATGATTAAGAACTGTGTTGTTTACTTACCCTTTAAGTGCTTTAAGTTTTACAGAACGGGCGAAAACACCTATACATTTTCAAGTTGACCATCACTCACATTTGGTCGCAGCCTTCGCATTCACATAGACTTTTCAGCCAGCCTCTTATTGTATGGTTAGTTAATTTCTTGAAACACAGTATGTTAGACCTCGTTTAAGAAAAGTGCTAGTGTAACAGAACAGTCAGTTGAACATGCGCAATAGAAACTGGGATGTCTAGTATGCTGCTTTTTCAGTTTCTGTAGTTCAAAACAGCGCCAAGTGCAATTCCAGATATAAACAGCCAGTTTATTTCTCAGTTAGATAGAAAGTACCATAGCAAACAGTTGATCCCAGTTACCACTGGCAAAATGATGAACAATTGCTACGATCTTGCTAGATCTCATCAGCACTGTGAACGGACGAGAATCGAACTCATTACCCGTGAACATGCTTGATTTCAGCCTAGGCATTCATCTGGCGGCCCACGTGGGCGTTGTCACCCGGGTTGCAGGAAGCTACGTGAATTACTTTTCATAGTTATTTTTCTACCTTTTCTAGTAGACTGACGTCAGTCAGCTGCCCACCACTTCATTGGTAGTCATTTGAAAAAACTGTTTGCAGAAACCCCTCTCAGCCGCTTCTGGGGTCGTGGTGGATGCTTGTGCTTTCGCAAGCCAAACACCAAATAGCTGGTCGATTTCGGCCAACGAGAAAAGGAAGGACAATAGCTAAGGATAGAAAGTTCAATTCAGCTGGCGGTTTTGCAGATCATCTACCGTGATTTTCCTGTTAATCTGTTCACACACGTAGGTAGATAAACGCCCGGGGCTAGAGTCCTACGGAGCTGATCTTTACATCGGGTTCCGATTAACAACGCCTCAGTAGACGACGTCAAGAAGGCATCAGGTGGACCGGGTGCAAAGTTTCAATGAAAACGATGCTGCTGAAATCGTTCACCGGAGTGTGTGTAGTGTATATGGCTTCGACGCATGATCAACTTAGTTGCAAAAACAACGGAGTGATCATACTACAACGGCGTCCTCTTCACAAATGATGGCTCACAGAATGAAGCGTAGGTCCGCTTGAAAGAATATCAGAAGGGCGCGCCACTTCAAGAGGAGTCAGAACAAAGTTCATATAAACGGATGGATGACCACATGACGGGTTTCATTAGCAATGGTATCAGTGAAGAATTTCTAGCACATGCTCCAATGATACACTTCTCCATTCAGGTTGCTTCAACAACAGGACTGTTTTTGCCCGTATATTGCAAAATATTAGCAAACTTCAAATTCACAATTTTAACACATGCTTTTAGCTACAATAAATCGAGATACTTTGTTAATGGTCAAAAGCTAGGTTGATCAAAAGGTCCTCCCCATTTTCACAAGTGCTAATATCGGCTATTTAGTGGATCAGGAAATAGAGTGATAGAGATTTGAAGCCAACAACTATATTTTTATCGAAGGGCTTTTCATATGTTACTAACATTATTTTCTGCCAAATCCTCTTTCGAACACACAATGGATGACATTTCAGAATTGTATCCCCAAGCCCTACGACAAACAACAATGAAACTCGTGTGTTGCAAGTGTCGTGTCGTGAGTGAGTGCTCTAGATGAGAGCAAGTGAGCACGACGGCAAGGTGAGACGACAGACCGCACACTGACACCACACAAGTGCAAACAGGTTAGAGCTGACACACCCAATCAGGGAAGTCACATGACAGATCTAATCGAACAAGCCCAGTGTTGCGAGCACACTGGCGTGCCATGACGATGAACCACGTAAACACAGAAAAGCACACGTTGCCGGCATGCCCACACCTAACAGGGCAGAACAGGAATGCCTACTATGTGGACCCTACAAGAAGTTCGGACTGCCATCGATCTCTAGTCCGGTGGACGCCAGACATGTAACTATGGTGAACTCTCGAAGCTGGTGATAATGTCGTGCGTTGGTTAACCCATTGGTTGTCTGATCTGACTGGACTTTGTTCAGTTAGATAACGCTGGCCGATTTCCTGCCGGCTTCCAGTGTCCCGCTTCTTTATGTTCCATCGCGTCAACCAACGCCCAACACCGTTCTGTCGTCCTATCAGTGAACCATTGATAGATGTACCCGACTGAATTTTTGTCTGCTAAAGCCATTCATCAGTCTTGGTCACCATTATAGTTTGAACGAAAAGAATTGACAGACAAGTGTAGAAACTACAGTTGTATGTGCTTGGCCGCTTTATTCTTTCTCCTGACCAATTTCTTCCGGTAGTCTCACCGTTAAAGCTGCGATCTTGGGATAGAAGTAGGCGTAACACGTAAGTGAACTAACGTATTGTGTGCCGTCAGAAACTTACTACGCGATTCTTCCTTTATCAACGGCCGAGAAAAAGAAGATGGTGTGCAACATAAGTTTACCGTGCGGTGCTGCAGGCAAAGTACACTCCACAGGGCGGATGTTCACATCTAAGTTTCCGATGAGGTGGTACACTTCAAGATGAATGTCACACAACCGTATAAGTAACGAGAAAATGAGGAAGTTTGCTGGTTCATGAAGAAAATTAGTAAACAGTACGTGTCTGTATCCTTGATGATGGTGTAGAATCTGTTCCCGTATCTGCTCTGTATTGTACAAAACTGATCACTCGATGCAAAACTCTCGTATCCTGACCATGAGGCTTTCAAAACAAAGGGTCATTTGTGGCTTCAGCAAGACAACCTTCTCGAATCTATCAAACAGTTCAGCAGAAAACAAATCTAATTGAGGTATATCGTGTGAGAACTGTGTGTTGTTAGCCACCCAGTTATCAGAGTATTAACACGCATTGCTCAGAACTATGGTATTCTTATGCTCCGAAATTGCTACATCATCGGGGTAGCCAAAAGACGTAATAGTCTAATCACCTGATCCCCATAATGATAAGTACTGCCAGTGATGTTAACAGAAGATCAAATGTCAGTGCAGCAAATAGCGCAAAAGCGAAATATTTACGAATGAAAACCGAAGATGCCTAGTAAAACATCTTAAAAGATTGTCTCACCTGTCCAAATATACGTGAATATTTTATCCGAATTCAAATTGTGGCGAACAAACTAGTGCGTTGAAACAGCAACCTACGGGGCGTTTAAGTTGCCAGTAGGTCATAGGTAGTTGAGTAGTGTTTTGATGTCTGCCCTGCTGATTGGGTTGGTGGGTGTATCACACAGGCGGGGTGGACAACCATCCATCAACGATAACCGGCTGTCGTATCCGACTAAGTCACGTGATAACATACCGTTCGATTGTGCATGACGTGGTTTATCCACATCAGAATTCGAAGTTCCCCTATTTCTAAGATGAATTGAGAAGCGATTAAGGTATGTGGTAATCATAAGAGGAAGGTGACAAAATGATGCCACAAAATGAAACTCCATTCAAGGAGGCATTCTCACCTCAGACCGGTTGAAATATACTGTGCGTGAATCTGAAAAAGACAGACGGGACTCAACCAACCGTCAAGAAAACAGGGAAGAGTTCTCATCGTAAGGAACCATTGTGATTGCGGGTGTGCCATTTGAAGATGCGAGAGTTACAGCACACATACTGGGTATCACCGATTAACTTTAACGAAACGATTGATTCGCCCACACTTGGGCACTTGGATACGGTAGCCAGGTATTTCTAGTTGTTGGATTTCTGTTCCTGAGCACCAAAACGGAACCAAGTATATGGAGATTTTACAGATGAGCTGAAGATAAACTATAGGGATTTACTAACTCCGCTTTCGTCCGTGCTAACGCACAGACTCTAAGACGTAAGATGGGTCTTCACTCAGTAAACATATTTGTGTAAGTTAACAACAACGATTGACCAATTGTTGAAAAAGCACATTTTCCTTGAAAACGTTCACCGGTATCTCGGAAACAAATAAACAGATAAATTCACCAGGTTGTTTTGATAACGGAGTAGCAGATAGTGCAGTGTAAAAGTTTGCTTTGACATCGAAAAGTGTGTATAAAATGGTGAGTGCATTATCATAGGTGGACCTTGGGTGCAGATTATCGATAGCAAAATGGCTTTTTCCTTCCGTTCCCAGAAAGTCACAAAGGAACTTCAAACACAATGCAAGGGTTCAGGATGGAAAGTTCGTTCAAGTAATCCAGGAATTTATTGTTCTATGCGATTCAAGCATCTGAATTAGGAGAAATGGTCAGATCTATCTAAAAGGCCAAAAAGGAATGATTGACTGGAGTAAACTTCCTATTTGTGAATAAGCATCCAAATGTATGATTAAGAACTGTGTTGTTTACTTACCCTTTAAGTGCTTTAAGTTTTACAGAACGGGCGAAAACACCTATACATTTTCAAGTTGACCATCACTCACATTTGGTCGCAGCCTTCGCATTCACATAGACTTTTCAGCCAGCCTCTTATTGTATGGTTAGTTAATTTCTTGAAACACAGTATGTTAGACCTCGTTTAAGAAAAGTGCTAGTGTAACAGAACAGTCAGTTGAACATGCGCAATAGAAACTGGGATGTCTAGTATGCTGCTTTTTCAGTTTCTGTAGTTCAAAACAGCGCCAAGTGCAATTCCAGATATAAACAGCCAGTTTATTTCTCAGTTAGATAGAAAGTACCATAGCAAACAGTTGATCCCAGTTACCACTGGCAAAATGATGAACAATTGCTACGATCTTGCTAGATCTCATCAGCACTGTGAACGGACGAGAATCGAACTCATTACCCGTGAACATGCTTGATTTCAGCCTAGGCATTCATCTGGCGGCCCACGTGGGCGTTGTCACCCGGGTTGCAGGAAGCTACGTGAATTACTTTTCATAGTTATTTTTCTACCTTTTCTAGTAGACTGACGTCAGTCAGCTGCCCACCACTTCATTGGTAGTCATTTGAAAAAACTGTTTGCAGAAACCCCTCTCAGCCGCTTCTGGGGTCGTGGTGGATGCTTGTGCTTTCGCAAGCCAAACACCAAATAGCTGGTCGATTTCGGCCAACGAGAAAAGGAAGGACAATAGCTAAGGATAGAAAGTTCAATTCAGCTGGCGGTTTTGCAGATCATCTACCGTGATTTTCCTGTTAATCTGTTCACACACGTAGGTAGATAAACGCCCGGGGCTAGAGTCCTACGGAGCTGATCTTTACATCGGGTTCCGATTAACAACGCCTCAGTAGACGACGTCAAGAAGGCATCAGGTGGACCGGGTGCAAAGTTTCAATGAAAACGATGCTGCTGAAATCGTTCACCGGAGTGTGTGTAGTGTATATGGCTTCGACGCATGATCAACTTAGTTGCAAAAACAACGGAGTGATCATACTACAACGGCGTCCTCTTCACAAATGATGGCTCACAGAATGAAGCGTAGGTCCGCTTGAAAGAATATCAGAAGGGCGCGCCACTTCAAGAGGAGTCAGAACAAA
>QNGE01003126.1:63340-92860 GCA_008508345.1 Paragonimus westermani
TCGAGATGATCGCGGATCGAGATAATCGCGTGATAAATACGGCAGAGATACGGGATGGATCGTTGGAGGGCAGAATGACATATAATGGCTTTCGCTACACCACGGAACTGATACGTGGTGTCTAGAGCGACTGGAGTATCCTCAGAAGAGTATGGTGTGCAAATGAGTGTTTCCGTTTTTAGTCGTTCTCAGACGCTTAAGTAGTGTGTTGGTTTCTCCAATAAAGTAACCCTTGTGTTGTCCGCCCTCTCGATTCACAACAGTACTTCTCGGTCACAAGGTCGGTCAGTGGGAGGTCCAGCCACTGCCCGAAAAACTGCTGGCAATCGAGGCTATTCCGATGCCAACTTCGAAGAGGATGCTGAGACAGTTTCTTGGCTCTACAGCCGTTCCATCAGAAACTCCCGACCTCCGAATTGTCGGGTAGAAGGGTTGTGTTTAAACCTGGTTCTAAGGTTAAATACCGAGACCGGCGGAGCATTGGGGTAGCAGGACCCGGATCTAGGAAGTTCCTGACAAAGTGGAGGGGAAAGTACGTAGTAGTTGAACGTTGTGGCTCAGTGTATCTGATAAAGAATGGGAAAACTCAACATCGAGTGCACGGAAGCCAGCTTTGTGAATTGTACGACACTCCGATTAGAAGAGAATGCATACCATGTGTGTCAACAGCACCGAGGCTGGTACGCAGATCGTCGAGAGAACGAAGAGAATCTGAACGCCTTTTAATATATATATATATATATATATATATATATATATATAGTTATGGCACGCACCAAGAAACCTGCCCGTAAGAGTACCGGTGTTAAGGCTCCGAGGAAGCAGCTGGCAACGAAGGCGGCTGGCGAGAGTGCGCCAGCGACCGGTGGCGTGAAGAAACCCCATCGCAACAGGCCTGGCACTGTGGCTCTCCGCGAGATCCGCCGCTACCAGATATCTACGGAGCTTCTCATCCGCAAGTTGGCATTCCAGCGCCTAGTCCGCGAAATTGCTCAGGACTTCAAGACGGACCTTCGGTTCCACAGCTCTGCCGTATCTGCCCTGCAGGAGGCCAGTGAGGCTTGTCTGGCTGGACTTTTTGAGGACACCAACTTGTGCGCAATCCACGCTAAGCGCGTCACAATTATGCCCAAGGACATCCAGTTGGATCCATCATGTATGACTCAGTTGGTGGGACGTTAGAGAAACTCTTTTGAATATGTTCTTTTATTCCATGAACTTAGTCAGCAGACATGCCTAAGCAGGCGTTCCACATAGCAAATCTGTTGTTCCTAACGGCGAAGACAGGCAAACCCATTGGATCCCACAAAACGCTGACCACTATATTTAATTGTCTGATACAGTTAGTTCCTTTCTATAAATCTGAAAATAATAGCTAGGCACAGAAAATAGTGCACGTTGGCGTTTCGTGCTAATCTACCAAAAAGTCGTTCAATAAGACGCGATCTTTCTTATCTTTCTGAACAAGTCCCGACGTCAAGCGCACGCTGGCGACTATGATCCGGAATTCCAGTCCATAACGCAGTGGAAGTTTCCAGCCGCAAGTTGCGTGCAATTCTCTTTGGCTTGTAATTATGTGTGTGTCTGGCCGATTGCTTGTGTCGTGACTTTTTGCCGTCCATTCCTCGTCCAATTTCGTTAAGCAACATTCCATCCGGCTACCCGTGTTGTCCGTAATCTACTCGCGCCTCCGACCTGCCCACCTATCATACTACAATCAACGCGGTATTTCGTCCTTCTTTATCCAACCACAGAATTGGACTTGCAAACGGGAATAAGGAAAGGTTTTGCATTCCTGTACGTGGAACTCTGCCATCACAGCAGTGATTTAGCGTCGCGAACACATGGACCGACAGATACCCGCACGTCAGCAGTTTCGTCCCATTCGGATTCAGAATGTATGTGATGGGAACATTGTTTCTACAAAGTCATGAACTGTATACTTCTGATAATCTCTCATCATGATAAATAACGCACGTGTCATTCCAGAAAAACGGTTTCCCCCAGACTTTTTAGGTAGTACTCAAAAATTTATCATCCTAAGTGAAGTGCCAATCAGTGTGCTGAAAATGAAAGCCCTCCTACAGTGGCCCTTCCAAAGAGATGACGTTGGTGCCAATCTCATCGGATGGATACAGTTTGCACAACACTACACTTGTTACGCATCTGGACTCTGTAGTTCTCTGCACCTCAACACGGACTGCGATTGTGCCAACAGGGTACGTGTTAGAGGGCGCATCGCCCAAAGAGGCAGCCAGGACACCATGTCATATAGGTCGACCGGCCCAGTTCCAATTGTAATGTCGTGAGTGCCTGTACGGTACAACTCAACCAATCAGATTGCAGCCGTGCTGTCGAACGCCTGTGCGCTTGCCTGGGCTTTGCTTTTGCACGTTACTTTGTGGTGTCCCCTGTAGCATGATTTGCTCTGACTCTGACATATACTACCGTTTCACTTGATTCGCTCTGCGTCTATGTGCCATGCACAATCGTCTCATTCAAACTGCTTCGCGTCTTGTCGGTCGGGTATGGTGATAGCTTCGCCCTTTGAACTTAGATTCCCTGTGGCCTCATTTTGTCTCGTTTTTTCCAATAAGCGGTTTTGCTACGTCTCCTCTCTTTCCCGGTTTTGGGTCAAACGGTGGAGCGCCTAACAGAATGGAAGACCCAACAGGACACATTACCATTCTTGTTCAACTCAAATTGGATTTACCAATTCGAATGAGGGTGCGCAGCCACCTACTTCGATAAAACGGAGGGATAACTGTCAACTAATCAGATGGCCTACTCTGAAATTGGTTGAACATCTGACATGTCAGAGTGTCACACCGCTTTCGTAACAAAAACAATGGCCATAAAAACCCTTTGCGTACTAAACACTGAATTGTCACCAAAGCAGTCTTACGCATTATCCACTGTACCAGTAACATTGGGCTACAGGGTCTTTCAAAAGTGTTGGTTGTCAGAGGACCACACCATTTAACTTTTGCGGCTGCATACACAACTCACTGATTCGTTACGAGATCTTAGTGAAAATCCAGAACAAACAACTCAACCTTCTGCAGCGCAGAAGCCTATCAGTGACACAGTGCATCGATATACACACAAGCGTGGAGACAACCAAACTTCAGTCGAAACGTCTCAATTCGGAGGGGACGGACGAACTTAATATGATAAAAAGGCCCAAGTTTGTAAGCAAAAGATAAATTGATTTTCGTCAAGACACCTGCGGATTTTGCTTTAGCAGACGCTCCCAATTAAAGGAGTCGTCCTGCAATGCGGTTAGACTTTAGCGGGTTACGGTATGGGGAAAGTTCAACCAATCACAGTTCATACACAAGCTGCCGCAAGCGGAATTGCGGTCGATCGGCCCCAGTCAATCCAGAATAGGGACCAGCTGTGGCGTCGGATTTGTGAGTAAAAAGCGGTGGTCACAACAGGTTATCCGAACGCGTGTCATACTTAAACAACGGAGCTGCTTGAAACTAGGTCGTGAAACGTAGCAACAAACGTGGCAAACAAGGTGTAAGAACGCTTGTCACCGAATAGTGGCCGTGACAACCTTTATTCCTCCACAAGAGAATGTAATTTTTCTAATGAAATGCGATTGCTTAGTGCCGCTCAGACCACTGTTGTTCTGGTTTTCTCAATTTGGTATCTCAGCATGCAACATGTCCATGTCACATGAGTGACGTGTTCAAAGAGGAATCACCTTGCTCGATGTTACCGTTCAAACAGAGTGTGGACGCCATCATGTTGAATGAACTCGCCGAAGAAATCCCTGTTATCAGCAATGCGGTAAATCACGGACAAATGAAAGTCGTGTGTGCAAAATTGCTCGCCAGTGGTCGGCCGGTGAAACTTCAGCTTGATTCAGGACCACCGTCAACACTCTTCCGGCAGAGTTGTGTAACCAGATCGCAGTGATGAACAGCGTTGGTGAGGTACGAATTTGGAACGGTTGTATATTACGACCAGAAGACGTAGCCACGGTGGACGTGGTGAACCGAAAACACAACGTAACGAAGACCTCGAAATTTGTGACCCTGAAGGAAAACCTATTGACGGTTCTTCGTTTGGATAACGTTCAGTTGTTAAGACTTATCCAGGTTAACTTTGATTCCTCATCAGAGCAGGAAGAAGACATATTGCGATATGTTAACATTTCATTTNAACGGTTGTATATTACGACCAGAAGACGTAGCCACGGTGGACGTGGTGAACCGAAAACACAACGTAACGAAGACCTCGAAATTTGTGACCCTGAAGGAAAACCTATTGACGGTTCTTCGTTTGGATAACGTTCAGTTGTTAAGACTTATCCAGGTTAACTTTGATTCCTCATCAGAGCAGGAAGAAGACATATTGCGATATGTTAACATTTCATTTACTCTCATCAGTCGCAAACATACAATATGCCAGTTATATACATCAAATATTTAACGACACACAGGGACTAGACACACATACGAGCACACCACTTATTATGTAATCATGACCATGGCAACCCGACCGGTTGTTTCAACCACTTCTGTGCACATAACGTCGGTTGGTAAGCTCGAATGAGCATCGCTTTGCAGTAAACTAGTAACCTCGGATTTCGGTTGCGCAACAGTATCTTGAATGAGTTTACTGGGTCAACTTGATGACCTGTTGTCATGATTTGATTGTGTATGTCAGTGGTCTCCAGACGTATTGTTTACCTTTGAGTTGGGTAGATGTGATGGCTACACATATTTGTCGTTGGACGCATCAGCTACATCCGTGGCATTACCGGTCAGAAAAATACCGTTTGTTTCACGAGAAGAGCCGCTTAAAGAGATGGAGAGTTTGTTGCAAGCTGACGCCGAAATTGATGGGCCAGCCGAGTGAATTAGTCAGATGGCGATCGTCACTAAAAATAACGGTTATCTATGTCTATGCATAGACCCAAAGTCTGTAAGTGATGTGTTGAAAAAGGAAAATTATGCTCTACTCACGTTAGGTGACATAGCCCCAGAGTTACGAACATCGAAGTACTTCACGAAAACGGACCAGCCCTCGGACTGTTGGCATAATAGTGCGGATCAACGAATTGAGTGGCTCAATGGTGTTTCTGATGGTTGGGAACATTGATGGTGTTTGTAGCTCGGACTGATGGTTTTGGTATTGATATGTTCGCCGAGCTTGGCATTTAGGTTGCAAACGTTTCATCACCAGGCGAGGTGACATCAGCTGTGCACTGGTGATGTCACCTCGCCTGGAGATGAAACGTTTGCAACCTAAATGCCAAGCTCGGCGAACATATCAATACCAAAATCAATGGTGTTTGCTAAGTTTCTTTTCCGACACTGTTGGGCATGTCTGTAGTTCGTACTGAAGGTGTCAGGTGAAATTTCTAGGTGGCTGTTGTAGACAGTTGACGACTTACATGATGTGATACTTTAAGCTATAGTGTGGCACAAGAGGAACATGCTCAGAATCTTCATCAATTTCCAAGGCGCTGCTTATAGAACAATGCTAACTTTGAACCAGAGTTGGTCAAAGTTCTTGAGGTGGAAGTCATTTTTTCATGGGCATGCACCCACCTCGGAAAGATTAAAACTCGACCAGGGGAAACTTAGAGTAATAAAGGGGATTTCTCCTCCCGACAACATAAAGGCTGTTAGCTAGCTCGACGGAATGACCAATTATTGAAGTCCCTCTTTGCCATGCATTGCAGATGTGAGGAAACCGACCAAGAACTTGACGCAGAGGCAAACCGTGGCAACGGAGCAGTGAGAAAGAGTAGACGTTTACCAAAACCAAGGAGCTGATAATGGACGCATTACTACCAGCATACCATGATTCGCTTTGTGTACTAGAAATAAACGTTGAAAACAGCAAGTGCAGCTTAGGCGCAGCAGTAATTCAACGAGACAATTCCCATAGGTTTTCTGGTAGGGTGTTGACGGACGCTGAAAACTAGTAGGTGAAAATCAAAAAGTAAATGCTGGCAAAAAAAATGCTGGGAAAGAGAACCACGGTCGTTACGGAGTACAAACCGCTGCTATCCACTGTACGTTAGACCCTGCAAGGAAGTCGACGACGTCAACGGTGAATGCTTATCTTTCTCCAGAAGTGCGTTGTGGAGGGCGTCGGTAACAAGAAACAAAAGTGTGTATTGCTGATGCCGATGAAACACAGTCGGATCTGGACGTCGTTAGATTTGCACAGCATAACTTCGTCAGGGAAGACTGTCTTCAACAGATAAAACGTTATACGTCAAAATGCACCGGTTGTACTTTACTTTAGAAACTTATGAATTGACCCCCAACGGAACTGATACCTTATTTTAGCTTTTGAGGCGAGCTAACTGTTAAGGATGGACTGATATCCAGACGACTTTAGATATTGATCTCAAAGCAACTTAGGGTTCTACGACGAATGATATTCGCCGGGCTAATTTGGGCGTAAATACTTGTGAGTAGTCGGGGTTTTGGTTTATTTTCAAGTTGAACATCACTCACATTTGATCACAGCCTTCGCCGTGTTATCGATTGGAGTTACCAAGACAGTTACTGTGTCTCCTCTCGAGACGATCGGGCAACCTGATCACTGCTCACAAGCGAAAGTGATTAAGCGTCCAGATTTGATAATTTGGTCGTGCCTAATGTGAGGTGAATGACGCAGTGGTCGACACAGTTGTCTCATGATTGAAATGGTCGGAGTTTAAATCCCGGCCGTGGAAAGGATATGCACTACTGGCGAGCTCTAATGAGAGCGAAGCTCGAGTCTAGTGCTTCTTTTCGAAAGTTTATCTGAATGTGAACGATGCGATCAAATATGAGTGATGGTCACTTTGAAAAGCAATTACTTGTGTCGGAAGAACTCACGAACCAGCGTTCTGGCCGGGCATGTTGAATCAGATATGGAAGTATATAAACTACGGAGTTTCAGTCACGACCGTGACATGGATGTGTACTACTGTAGTGAGGAGATACGGTCGCACCATACTACTCACACCACTATTCAGTAGCAGCGGTTCGAGATGATCGCGGATCGAGATAATCGCGTGATAAATACGGCAGAGATACGGGATGGATCGTTGGAGGACAGAATGACATATAATGGCTTTCGCTACACGACGGAACTGATACGTGGTGTCTAGAGCGACTGGAGTATCCTCAGAAGAGTATGGTGTGCAAATGAGTGTTTCTGTTTCTTGTCGTGCTCAGACGCTTAAGTAGTGTGTTGGTTTCTCCAATAAAGCAACCTTTGTGTCGTCCGCCTTTTGGGTTCACAACACTACTGATGGGAAACGAAATTTGAGTCTACTGCTTTTCGAATGCGGTTGACCGGGATGTCTATGGGAGTGCTATAGCTGCGAATAATTAGAATTAATATTCATTTTATATATTACATATATATGTATATGAATATCCAGTATGTTGAATGCTTATCGCTCGTCAAGTAACGGAACCAATGGTGATAAATGATATATGGGAAAGGTCGGGGCAAAGGGAGGCGATCGGTATATCTAATCACAACAATAAAAACTATGCAATAACACTAGACTTTTCCAACGACTTCTTTGAGTACGAATTCGATGTAACGACAGAATCGCAATCAGTAGTGGACAGGCTACGACTTAACTTCGCTAATCACGGAGTGTCAGAGAAGCTGGTGTCTGATAACTGGCCACAACTATCTGGTTCAGAATTGGGAGATTTCAATCAAAAATAATAGTTCACATGTTCGCTAACCAGCTGCGGTCATCGTCAGTCGAATGGAAAGAAAAAGACAACAATTCAAGATGCAAAACTGCTCTTTTCAAACATCAACAGTACTCATGAGGACCTCAGAATTATGTAATTTCAAGAAATTGGAACTAACCTCAGTGCAGCATTTGTCTGATGCAAGAGCCAGAATAAAACTCCATGCTGGGTGTGCTGCACTCCGGCCTGTGGTGAGCTCCCCATGCTGTACGAGTTTCCAGAGAAACGCTATCACGAAAGTGGGTTAAGAAAGTTGCCGTCACTTGGAAATTGAGAAAAGTTATGGGTGCAATTTATACCAAGGATTGATAAAATTCGGTAGAAAACTGGAAGACGTATTAAAGATGCTACGACATCAGTAGAAGTAACAACGTGAATCGCCAGAACCGGGCTTATTTAAGGCGGCGTTGACGAGGAGTGACGGAATCGGATATGGACAAGAAAAGTTTACCGAAAGGTGGAATTGGCGTTGACGGTCACGTGGACACACTTGTAGACGGCTGCAAGAGATAAGGTGACCATATTTACCACTGGCTCAAAATGGCTTTCCAATGAGGGGTGTAGTATTATCTGAGGGTACTCATCGGTGCGGACAGACAAAGCCTCAGGTCACTGAGCAAAGCTAGATATACTCACCTATAACCATGCTAGATGGTGATCATCCGATGTCGTGTGTTTACAACAGAGATCTTGCTAATCAACTGACGACACCCAACCCTCTGCAGGCAGCTTGAACTCATTAATAGTGTAATGAAGGTGAACGATCACATCATATTACTCGTCAGTAGTCATGCAGAGGTACGTATCTGGGTGCGGAAGTAAACGGGGGAAATACAAGGAACGATAGATTGCATTCTAGTATCGAATGATTTTTCCATACATAGACTTGGCATCGGCAATCATGGCATCCTTCGGTAAGAGTTGCATCACAAATGTACTTTTGTTTCTGGTGATCCACACACTCATGTGGTGATTATCTGAATGAACAATCTTTGTTCCACTTGCGTCCTTGGCTCACATCCCTAATGTTTAGTGGTCGTAATACGTTTTCAAAGTCCTGTGTATTCCCCTCTTAGGCTGGGTTAATCTGTTCTGGAAAGCTTAACTTTGATAGCTTGAGTATCCACTAACGATACTACAATGATAATCAATGACAAGGTTAAATCACTGGTTTAGATCTTCATTGTGAGATTGGTGTACCAGCTTAATGAAGTGGCGCCCGTCGGGACCGTCCTGTCCTGTCCTGTGTAATTGTCTTGTTCTCTGTTCCGATCCGGCTCCAACCGTGTCATGCGTGCCCGTGTGTCGGCGCACCGTATCACTCAGTTGGAACGTTCCAGTTGGCTGAGTGTGGAGATGGTGATTGGGCGCGCGCGTACGTTCGGAGGTGAAAGTGAGTTTTCGGGCCGGTGAACGCACGGACGCGCACGTGCAGGCTGGGACGGTGAGCGTCAATTAGACCAAACGGCTTGACGCGTGATAGGCCGCGCGAGAGGGCAAGACGACAGTCACAAATCTCACTGCCAAGTGAGACAACTTTAAGCCATCAGCTCCTGGTAAGGTTCCACAGGATAACCCGGAATCCTGTTGCCTTAAAGGACAGTCTGATTATCCAGGGGTAACAGATGTTGTCCTCGAAATAAACTTATTTCGTTTTATTACACAGGTAAAATTTTTGAGTCCCAGGCTCAGTCTGAGTTCCCATATGCCAAACTGGAACATGTGTGTGGAAGCAAGACGAAGTCCTACGGGACATAGAACGCGCGCACGCTGCTGGATCGATGTAGAACGCCAAACCGCACTGATCATCATAGAACTTAGCGGTTACGGCCTCGATGCCGCGTTCTTAATCGAGACAAGGCTTGCGGGCCAAGGTAAGCTTCGCGATCTAGGTACTGGGTACACCTTCCACTGGACAGACAGTGCTCGGGAGCATGGTGTCTGATTTGCAGTCGCTGACCTTATCAATTTGACGATTGGTGGTCTGCACGGCATCATCCCTCGAATGAAGTCCATGCGGCTGTGACTCGATCGAGGTAATTGTACCAAATTTCTCGGTGTTCATGGTCCAACTGTGTATCACACTGATGATACAAAGGACCACCTATATGATCGGCTGTTCACCGCAATCGGCCTGGCACCGAGAAATGGTCGACTGTTTGTTCTGGGGAACCTCACGCCGCAAACTGGATGGGACTCGACGGCCGGGCTGGGAGTCCTCGAACGATACGGCATTGATTCAGACGACGACCGTCTACTCCACCTGTGCACTACTCACGAGCTGGCTATCACGAACACCCGATTCCATCTGGATGCGAGCGACATTATGACGGACACTCATCCATCGTTGGCTTGATTATATAATTGCGAGGCAGCGGGAAGTTCGTGGAGTACGTATCATGCGAGTGGTGTGTGGAGCTGACTGTAGCAAAGATCACAGGCTGTTCAGGACAAAATTATTTATCCATGTTTGCAAGCCTGTTTATTGTAACTCGTCCGGACGACGACAGAAACTGTTTGTCAAACGAGTGGAGAGCTGAGAGACGAGGACTGCTTTACAACATTCAGTTGTTCTTGTGTCCAGTACTCCTGAGGATGTGTGGCAACAGCGTAGAAAACAGGTAGGGACAGCAGCCACCAAGACAATCGTTATCCACAACCAGCTACGGTTGAACTGGTTCGACGACAACAAGACGGTTAACTCCAGCTTGGCACGTGGTAAGAATGCAGCGTTTTCTATTTCCACAAGAGCCACACTCCGGAGTACTCGCTGTCAACTAGCCGAAGGTGTTCGCCGACAACACAAACGGTTCTGTGATTCGTTTAAGGCGATTTTCAGTTCATCCGTCCAGTCTACGAAAACGGCGGTTGCCATGGCAACTGTTTCTTTGTGGACCCAACCACATGAGATTATGAGAGTCTGGCACAAACACTTTGGCAACCTACTAAGCCGTGTTATTGCCACTGATTGGAAAACTGTGAACGGCCTGCTGTACAAGTTGTCAAATTTTCACCTGCTCTCACCCTCGGTTGGCCAGGTTTGCAGATGGTGATTAGACAACTACGCAATGGAGAGGATGCAGGTGAAGGTGGATTGTCAGGTGAAATGTTGCAGAATGGTGGACCGGCATTGGAACACACTTTGCACTATCCGGTTCGCTCAATCTGGGAGGAGCAAATAATGTCACGTGAATTCAAGATGTCTTTATCGTACCTTTGTCTAAAGGTGAGGGTAACAAGCAATGCATTGACAACTATCAGGGCACTAACCAGTGATCTTCGCGGGCGAGGTACTCAAAAGTAACCCTCTGGACCGACTGAATGTGTGTTTTGGGTGGCAGTGTTCTTGAGTAGCAGTGTGGATTTCGGGTGAATTGCAGTACAAGTGGTCTGGTGCTTGCTGCTTGACAGATTCAGGAGAATTCCCGGATATTCAACTAGTCCCTTGTATGCTATCTTTGTGGACTTCACCAGGACTTTCGATTCAGTGAGCTTCAAGGCGTTGTGGACGATGTTTTTAAGTTTGGACTTGCAGATAAGTTTGTCGTTTTAATTGTCTGCTGCACGCCGACATGCGTGTGGATCTACCTCTGATGATTTTGACATTGTCACTGGCGTGAAGCAAGGTTGTCTCCTAGACCCAAACTTGTGCTACTGATATGTTCACCGAGCTTGGCATTTAGGTTGCAAACGTTTTATCACCAAGCGAGGTGACATCATCAGTGCGTAAGAGATTCAGCGTATAGTTCAAAACTATACGCTGAAACAATACCAAAACCATCAACCCGAGCTACGAACAACACAACAGCTGTTCCCAACCATCAGAAAGCCCCAACCTTAATTAGCACGCACTTAGCCCTAATGCTAACAGTTGTTCTTCCGAACTCAGAGGACGGTGCGGAGGTTGAATACCGCACGAATGGCCACTTGTGAAACATTCGAAATCCCACCTAACCAACTGGCCTGCTAACTTCGACAATGCGCATACTGTTGTTTGTAGATGATGGTACGTTACTCATGCATAGCAAGCATGATTATCAATAGTTGTTCATGGTTTTCGCGACCGAAATATCCAAGTTTGAGTTGTAGATGAGCACAAATGAGGCGTTTTCTTTCTTCCAGATTTCTGCGGACGCATGTTCTGTGCCTGCACCTGAAACGCAAATCAATGAAGACGTTGTTGATGGTTGAACAGGCGTATACCACTTGGGTGACAACTTGTCGACAGATTTGTCTATGGACCACGAGTTACGAGCCCGTTCGGCGAAGGGTTTTTGAATCACATTTCCGGGAGAACCAGAACTTGAGGGTAAAACCCGAGCTGCCTGTCTATCACTCAATGGCTAAAGGGCAGCCAAACGTGAGCAGCGTATCAACGGGGTGGGTGGTAATTGACCGCTTTCATCTGTGGTGTCTAAGACTCATCTTGGGTGCTCGTTGGTTGGACATGATTTCGACCACTGAGTTGCTGCGACAATCGGACATGGACGCGATGCAAGCCATGCTTATGCTCAATCGGCTCCGCTAGTTAGGTCACGTTTGTCGGATGGGCAGCGAACGGATTCCGCGGCAGCTGTTGTCTGGACGAGTGAAAGCAAGTAAACGAAATCCTGGTGGTCAAAACTGTGATACGAGGATGCCTTCTCGGACTAGCATGCGGCCAACCTACTCCTAGTGTTGTGAGTTAGGAAAGTAGATGGCGCAATACATGGGCTATGCGCTCCAACATGACTACAGGCAAAAACACTGATCTGCGTACGACACTAGTCTGCGAATGTCATGGTTGCCACGGAAGCCAATGCTCAGTTTCTCGGAGTACCAAGATCCATTTCATGCAATGTTGCACTTGAATATTTTTTCTGGAAATTTTCTCGCGGGCTGATCTGAATTGGACGCAGTCAACCATGAATGCGTGTATTTGTGTGATTGTCGGTCTTGTTGTTTTGCTTTGTGATGTTCACTGAACATGGCTATATAAACCCACGATCTGCAGTATGTACCTGATTTTGTCCAACTTGGTTTCCCGTGTCCGCATTCAGAACAACCACATATTGACTGTGGACTGATCATCACAATCACGATTCGGATTGAGCGGAAATGTTATGCTTAACAAGAAATAAGTTGGTGGAACACTAGGACGAACACAGCGTCGAGACCGGACCAGAACCGTGCGGTCTAATACTGATGCGTTGTGATGGGACTGCGCAGTGCATATTAGGATGGGCGGCAGAGCTAGGTTTCAGAATTCAGTGAGGTGGCTTCGAATGGAATGTCTCGATTACGATTGCAAAGGCCGCCAATGACTATTGAATGTTCTCCTGGGATTTCACAGCAGCGCTTCATTCAATCAAGTTCATTTCGGATAATCGTCACCCTGTTGGGAAGCGAGCTAACGGAATCGTAGTCATAGGTGCCTATTGAAGTGACCAGCTAGTGCGTTGAAACAGCAACCTACGGGCGTTTAAGTTGCCAGTAGTGTTTTGATGTCTGCCCTGCTGATTGGGTTGGTGGGTGTATCACACAGGCGGGGTGGACAACCATCCATCAACGATAACCGGCTGTCGTATCCGACTAAGTCACGTGATAACATACCGTTCGATTGTGCATGCCGTGGTTCATCCTCGTCAGAATTCGAAGTTCCCCTATTTCTGAGAGTGCTGACCGATTTCCGCCTCTCTCCCTCTGTGTGTGGCTGGTCTGATAATCACTCGGACCATAATTTACTGCAGGTGTTCGGACGATTGTGGTTCGTTCTGCAGACTTTGATCTAGCTTAAAACAGATTTGTGATGTATCATCTTTCATGTTGTGTGTCCCACGTTGCTTGGACTGTAGAACAACTGACTCTTCCTATCTGCTCACTAGTGGAGAATGCTCACACTGTCCAAAGAACTGAGTACTTGTGGGTCATTTGCCGCTTGGGCGGGATCGGCTGGGATATCCGTACGTCCAGTATTGAAATGACTTGTGGTAGGGTGAATCTAGCAGGACAGAATAAGGGCCGAAGTCTCATCACTAGATATGTCCAATTTATGCCCACTGATTATCGTCAGATCATCGTGGTTGGACCAGTCAGGGAATAATTCCGGAGCACGCTTACTACTCCGGCTATTGTAAGTGCATCTGACTGTCCACCGGGAAATATCCCAACAATTCGGACAAAAGTCTTTGATGCAGCGATTGTCAAGCTTATCCGTGAGTGGATTGCCTCATCATACGGAAAACCTCGTCTCTAACCGATGGGCATGTTTAGAAGCTGTGCCACTATGGACTTGTAACTTAGCGCGTCATTTCGCCCTCAAGTCATCCTCATGAACCACTATCTGTCAGTAGTACAGTGTAGTGTTCTACAACACTCCACACACCGTCCTAGGCAAGCTAACTTCATATGTTTGCGTGTCATTCTGTCGACCAGCTGGTCATCTGTTATCAACTTGCAGTTGTTTATTGACATATTTGTACAAGGAAATTTGAGCATGTGTTTTGGAAATGAGTCCACATGTAGCAACTGGTGGACCTCATGCCACGGGATTTCAAACAAAGCTATGTAGGCTGGAAAATGTCCAAAATGTTGTGTTTCTCACAAGTTAATCCGTGTATTATTGCGTTCGAGAGGTGTGTTGATTGGGTACATGATGGTTGCTGGTCCATACCTGGGGCTGGATGGGGCGAGTTGTTAGATGAATGTAGCAAGCCGCACAAAGAGTTGATGTCATTTTGTACACGAGATACAAGTACTAGAAGACGAACTGACTGTTCCAAGTCCACGTAAGATGGAAGCAGCCTCTGAGTGTCAATAACGTACTTTGGTCTTGATCAGTGCATGAGCACTATCATTTTCATTGTTCTCACTGAACGCTAGCTCAACTCAAATTGAAAACACCTCCTTTATCCATCTTTTCTAACCTATCCGGATCAGTGACAAAACAATTGACGACAAGAGAGCACCTAGCTTATCTGATGAATGACACTGAGAGCACTCCAAACAATTGATCAGGTATGCTACATAAGCATCATTTCAAAAGTACTGTCTTGACTAACGTCACATTTGTTTACCATGTTGCAGTGAAACGTTGTTATTGTGATCAAAGTTGAACTGGATGTGAACTTTGCACCATTAGGACAATAATTTTTATGCATTTCGGTTATCCGTCAACCGAAATGTGTTTTAATGTCACACATATGGCATACAACTCAACGAGGTTTTGAGGAGGCTTGTTACCACTGAGTGGCGAGCAGGGGTCAATATGATGACTGTGATCAATATGTCTGAAAAGCAACGAAACTGGAGACTTACTTTCGTGTGGACTAAATTAGTTGGTTGTGTTACCGCATTCTACGCCCATTTCGGGATGACT
This sequence comes from Paragonimus westermani, assembly GCA_008508345.1. Lineage (NCBI taxonomy): Eukaryota > Metazoa > Platyhelminthes > Trematoda > Plagiorchiida > Troglotrematidae > Paragonimus > Paragonimus westermani. The sequence goes on from QNGE01003126.1 coordinate 78,434, forward strand.
ATCGCAGAATAATGAAGGACAGTTTACAGACTAATGGTAGTTCAAAAATTTTACCTGCGTCCAGAGCAAAGCTACCGAGAGAGAAGAATATCGATTGAGATTCTCTTTTTCCAAAGTTCGGTAACACTAAGATTGTGTGTCGAAAACTGGAAAAAATGAGCAGGAAAGAAACTTTGTGATGACTTTGCAAGCATAATACCAGCAAACGTTGTCGTGTACCCAACGTAATAAAACTGAGAGCATTTGGTTTGGTTGGGCCAGCTGCCTGGGATCCCAGTTCGCCTTCTTGAGTGTACACATAATACGTAATAGCCTGTGTGTAGCACGTTGTGCGCAAAAACGCTGTGCCATGAAGGCGTGGTCAACTGACTACACACCAAACAAATTTCAACAGATATAACTAGTCTCGTTTTATATATAGAGGTTGCTCCAAAGGAAGACCGTTGCACCTAGATGAACGAAAGAGAAACTCGAACTCTGTTTAGCCGATTGTAACCATATCTTATTCCAGCATAGGGAATCAGACACAATTTAACTGATCTTAATGAAAATATCACTCGCCAAATTTTGTTTTACCAACTGGTGAAAGTTGGCAGATTATGTACAGTAGTTGGCACGTTTGCCATTCCATGTGGTCCTTTTCTGTTATATGCATGCCCTTCAATCAAGTCTTATTGTTTCAAACAGTAGTTAGACTTCACTAATACGATTTAAAAATTTTGATTCCCAAAGCCGCGACTTGTGGACTTTAGGAGATAAGTTGAAAGTAGTCACATTCAATGCATAAACCTGCTTATCTTTCAAAGGATACTGTCACACTTCTTTGACTGAATGGGCTTTAATTGCAGATCATGAACACGACCATCTGCAAACGAAGCCAGTTTTATGAAATTGACGGAATTTTATGAAACCTTTTTGAAATTCTAAAGGTGGTTGATCTTTCCTAATAAATGAAACATTGAGCATCTCTTATACTGACCATATTGACCCAATGGGTGGTCGCGCGCACACATCACCACAGACAGCTTGTACTGCACCATTCGTTGTTCTACTCATCACCCCATATCTGGTGTAAGCCGACTGGACTACGAATCCTCCACTCAGACTCATCATTATAAGATGATTAACTTAGTGCACTTCAACGATCCTGCTTCACGGACGTTTTACAGATGCTAGAAAGAAAATCTCTATTCCATAACAAGTGAACGGGTTTTCCGTGATGCGGAATAGGATAACTGTGTACCGTTTTCAAACATTCTCAGCAATCGCACAGTTTACACACCATCAAAAAGTTTTGTGTACACCAGTCGACGATGACAAAACATAATGCGTTTTGTGATCGACTGGTTACTATGACAAAGGAATTCGATCAGTCTTCTGTGTATACTCTGCTCGCATGATGGGACGGTGTATTGCAAACAGTAACAATTTCCTGCAAAATTTGTGCAACAATGAAGCGCTCCTTGTTCCCTCCCGTAGTCGTATACACTAATCTATCTTATTTCGAACTGTGATTTAGAGACTTAAATCAACAGTGTTTTCCCGAATGTCAGTAACAGTTCAGAACTGTGAATTCACCGCCTTCGTCTGTTCTGGCTATGCTTAATATGTAAATTTTTATTTATCGATTGATTTTTTCACAACAGGTCGGTTGCAATCGGATCATAAGATGAGGTCTTCCAAAATCGAACGCAAGAACTCATCAACGTAACCTAAGAAAAACACTCAACAAAGGTGACTGTGCATCATGAGAGTGGTAAAGCGCTATATCCATCAGAAGCCAGCGGAAGCGAATTCAATTTGTATAACCTACTAAACTATCTAAGCACGATCATTGTTATGAGTTATGGGTTGCCACTTGCCACACTGTTTACACTCATGTTTGTACGGCATGACATACTAAGGGTAATTTTCAAGCACTGTCTTTAGGCGAGTTTGTTACAAATTAAGTCATGCCAAACAGAATTCTGTTCCAGATGAACGAAATGTGAATTTTTGCCGAAAAATAGCCCAAAGATTTGTTGCATATCCGTGCTGTACAGTTGACTCTTTTCAATGTGATTTTTTGAAAATTTGCAAATGACCTATTTTAACGTTCACAAACTTGCACTACACTGTGACATATTTTTTGAGCGTTTTTGCAAACTGTTCGGAGGATTCTACGTTATGATAAGTGGACTCACCAACCGGTTTTTTGATAAGCTGCTACTGATTAAAGTAAGGGCTACTCACGATAAAAATACTCTCATATAGTGTGGGATGCATCACAAAATAAGCCGCACACAAGCTGTACCAAGAACCGCATGCACGAATGATTGTGTTTCAGCAAACGAAGCTAGCAGAGGTGGACCGCAGCAGTGATGAACACTGACAGAGTGGCAAGAGTCGTGCACTGGCTCATTCACAAGATATGACGTTAACGTTGGTCAACTACGTGCTAGATGTGAGTACGCGCTTTTCTCTAGCTAACCTGTTCACAGAACATCAGTTACACAAGTGAATTTGAACAAACGCGCTCAGCATGGACTTGGAATGAACCATACGTTTGCTATCCGATACATGATAATATTGATAGCAGAACTAAAACAAATTTAGCAGTCAGTGTTGGCAGGCTACTGCCACTTAGTCACGAAACTAAATTTGCATATAAGGCAAAAACACACAAATAAAGTAGAAATGATATTTTAGGAATGGGAACATGAAGGAGAGGGAAGGTGACATCATAATGCAAGAAATCCTTACGCGTATGCGTTCACTCAACCAAACCGTTTACACTTTTCGGTAACGTGCAATCGTAGTTAAGCAGCGAGATATCCTTGACTAACATAGTAGCGTTGACGAAATGGACATTCTGTACCGTTCATTGACCCGTGTAATTGTCCATTCCCAGTTAAGAAAAGATTGTCAAACAACGGTAACAAGTTTAAGTACCAAACATCGTTAATCACAACTCCAAGTAGATTGTTGGCGAATGTGATTAGCAGACGCCATCCAGTCCCTAACCTACCGTTTATCGATTCACCCTTCACTGTCAGGTCGTCAGCTGACCCCCACAGGCCTGAATTCAGTGGTTTTGGGCCTGGACTGAGAACGTTTGGCACAGTAAGCAGTTGCCTTCAATGACCTACCATCGAAATCTAAGTACTTTCAAGGTTGAGTGAACCAACCCATTTGATTTCTAATGCCAAAATCTCTCCTGCTGCTTATCCCGTTGTATTCCCGCTGACGTTGTCCGACGCATGTGACTGAGATCACAAATCGCTTGTCAGTAATCCTCGTCTTCCAGGTTCCACTTTTCGAGTCACAGGAACAAAACGGTGTAGACGTTCAAAGTCATTCTTAAAACCTTGGCGATCTGAACGCCGAGACCTCGAGAACTACTTTACGTTGCTCCTTCGCGAATTTTAGACTTAGCAGAAAATAGTGAAGACGAAGAACTGGTCAACCGGGAAAGTGTTTTGCTGTCCTCGGATCTAGATGACACCACCAACATTGTTGAACATGTTCATGTGATACCGTTAGTTGGGTTTCAGCCAGTAAGCCTATGTATTTGTGAAAAATTCAGTTACAATTTACCGTGTACCTACCACGAACCTAAAGCCTGTTCAACCAGAGATATATGAGTACGCATTGAAAGATATGGAAGCTCATGCAGTGAAGCTGACCGCTTCCAATTTAGCATCGCACAGTTCACCCATCGTGGCTTCTGAAACCAGAGTCTTTTATTCCGTTTTTAGTGGAGTCTAACTACTGTCAGGAACAATGAAGAATGACTGAGCGATATGCATATAACAGAAGGAGACCACACGAAAGAGCCAACGTACCATCTGATATAAATGGTCCGTCAAATTTCACTAGTTAAAACAGCAAACCTGCGAAGCAAACGTTTAGGGGACTTATATATATATATATATATATATATATATATATATATATAATAGAAACTCATCACTGGCAAATATGATTTATTATTTCGACCACTTTCTGCTGTCAGTTTTCATTGTGACACAGCACATTTTTTCGAATACTACGTTCTACATACATTGAACATCACTCGTGATTGAATGCAGCTGTGGTATTCCGATGGATTTTACGGTCAGCCCTATTCGAAAAGAATCACTATATTCCTTTTTCACCCTTGTTAGAACTCGTTCATTGTGCATATTCATACCACGGTCGCGGCTTTCAAGAAGCAATCTTGTTGAACACTGCACCGCGGATATCATGTTCCACGTGACCGAATTGTCACGTGCAAACTTTCCGTCACTTTTGCGTAAGAATAACTTTAAGATTGCTCGAGTGCTACGAGAATACTAACAATCTCACCTGCATAATCCATTTGAAGACCTTAAGACTAGAACTTCTGTTCAAGTTGAAATCACTCAATTCTTTCAATTTGTTCAGTGACTTATTTTTACTGTCTAGCAATAGGTGTTTGGGTCAGTATAAACTGAGCACCATTCCCGTAGGCTTGAGTAAATAGAACATTCGCTGTCTTCCCTAGACGCGAGCGGACAATCCAAATTTGCTAACAAGCTAAGATTTTGCAGACAATAATTCAGCTGTACCTAATAACAGTTGTCAACACAGTGCAGTGGTTAACACGGTTGTTTAATGATAGCTGGGCTAGAGTCCTGGTCACACCCCTGACAACTTGGGTGCTCACACCAAACGGTTTGGAGTTCTTGTGCTACTGAAAATTGCGCTAGCAATGGCCGTTCATCATTTTTGCGAACTACTCAGTGGACTTGACTACCCAGAAAACTTCACGATGGACAACGGCACACAGTTCACTTCACAACCATCCGCTGGATGTTGTCACATAAACGGTATCAAGCATGTCAGACCGCTACCGTTCCACCCTCAACCAGACCGCCAATCGAGGCAGTCTGTAGACGTTTTCGGGTGAGCGTTACAGGAATCTAGTGAGAAGGCCACTACACCTAGGTTTCTGCACACTTCCTTGATGTACAACAAAGTAATTCCGGGTCCACAACGGAACGTCTAGCAGAGCGTCTGCTTTGGGACGCCATATACATTCGGGAACCCTGATTAGCCTTCGAAATCGTTTGATGCAGTGCATCATCATGGACGCTCAAGCACAAACAAGCAAAAGAACAAGTCCGAAAACACTGCAACGAAAGACCGGAGACCTTCCGGGTCACAGAAGTCGTGTTAACAGAAGATTGTCGTTACAGTCAGGTAAAATGGACAGGTAGGCAAATCCCCAGGCGGTACATAAAAGCGAGTTACGAAGTAAAAGCTGATAATCAGGTTAGAGCTCGATATGCAAACAGTCTGAACTTAGTTGACTGTATGTTCCAGATACGCCCGGAGCATAAACTATTTAATAAATTTTGTTGGATACATGTGTTCTTCAAAACAGCCCCAGCATTTCGTTGGTGATAAGGGCACGGGAATCCCAACAAAATTCCCTCCCGCTGAAAAATCAAACAAAATGAATGCAGACACTGACTCACCCATTCCATATCAATCTTATATTTAAGACTCATCAAGAATTTATTCTAAGGGTGCTGTTATGCGCAGACCCAACTGCAAGCTTCAGTTACGAAATCACATTCGGGGTGCAGTACAACAAAGCGTCGCTATTCGCCCAGGCATACAGACTGGATGTCAGACCACCAGTAAGATTTCTTGAGGTGTCCCTAGAAAGTGCTCGACCTTTCTTTTTCTTCTTTAAGGTCACTAGTGAGCCATAAACAAAACACCCTTGCAGATTATTTTTATTCGTTTGACGCGGAGTTTCTATTTTGGTGTCTTTCATTGAGCATTCCCGGATTGAGTGTCCCACAGTTCTGACAGTGAGAAATTCGTTTCAACCAGTTGGTTCATTCTCACAATTTTACTGATACGACAGTATAAGGTGGTAAGTGCTCACTGAACCACTGGTCTCAATTTACTAGCTACGCACAGTGTGCAGAGTACCCATTAATTGTCGACGAATAGAGGAATGGTGGTTTTAATCCTGCACGTTAATTCATGATTTGGTCAATCTTGGCCCCAAAACAAATGAGATTGCTGAAAAGGACTGGATGACTCATAGAAGGTTTACGTGTGTTGCATAAACCTATTTCACTTTTGGATAAAAATTCAATCCCATGCTCGTTTGTTGAACACAATGCTCCAGTGCTTATAACTGCGTTCGTAGATTTCAGTGCTGGCTGGTTGGGACATACTCATCATGGTAGTCCTCCCCGTAGGTGATATGTTGGTCACCGAATAAACAATGGGATTGCTGTACAATGAAATCCTAATGCGAAGTTTCTAGGTTTTGTGTACACAACACGGGTGCCAGAAATCAAGCTTGTGCTGATTGGCCGTGCCTTCAGCGACCAACGCATCATTCGTCCACTCACTTTACATTTTCCCACTACCTTCTCAGCTAACGCTTGCCTTTTTACTAAAGAAAATTCTTTGCAATTCATAGTACAAATGCCACGGCAAAACTCTTATATCATAGGAATACAACTATTCAATACTCAAAACGGAAGTCAATGTGGATGTCGGAAACTTCAAAGGTTGCGTGTACTAGGTCAACAATGCTAATGTCGAACAAACGATACAAATTCAAAGGTCAAAAATGTACGTTACTTCATACGAACAATGTTTGGTCTCATTTTTTGTGTACACTATCTATTCGGGATGTTTACTGTTCTCAAGGTTAAACCGAATGACTGTGGATTGAACACTGCTCTAATTTGACCATATTTTTCACACAATTGAGCTTTCTGGCTAGTCTGATTCGTAGACAAGAGTAGACTAGAGATCCGCTCTTGCCATTCGCATCCACTCGTCCGCATTGGAATTTACACTCCAACCCTAAGTGGTTACATGTTTAACACGTTGACTTCAATGCAGACGATTAAATAATCATAATAGAAATCACTGCCAAAATCTTGTGTTGGTAATGGTTGATTTGCATGATCATTGTGACAGGATGTTAATCAAAACCTCTCTCCTATTTACTCCAACCGAAAACTTGTGATCAACACTTTCCGGTTTTCGCAAAAACATCTAACTCACTTGAAACACTTGAACAGTTTCGTTTATTAATTGAAGTTAATGACTCGTGGTGGCAGACGATGGGTGTCTGGTTGTAAACTGCGATCTGCTTCTTTCATTGCAAGTGCTTATATACTCACTCATACATAAATGTCCGGCGTTATCCCATGGAGAACCGAGCTCCTCAGGTTCGAGTACCTCTGCATCCGACAAATGCTGATCGCCTTTGTCCATATTTATGTTCAACCGGGGAACGTGTTGCTAAAGGTCTGTTTGTCCGTTCGCCTCTGTGAACAGAACACTAGTTTGACGGTAGTTAACCAGTGTTTTCCCAGCACATCAGTTAACCTTCACCGTATTTATAGGAAGGTAGCAAGGTTAAGCCTCTCTTACTAACAACTAATAGGGTACCGTGGTCTCATGCATTTGAATCAGTCTGATGCTGACTCGATTGACGGTAGGCTTTCTCATCTCGATACCACCATCTAAACCCAATTCAAACTACACGACCTTAGTGGACATCCACCATCATAGCCCGACATAACCCTGTTTTGTCTTCACAGACTCCGATCAACTAGTTTGATGAGGACTATTGATCGCAATATACTACTCACACCACTACTCAATAGTCATACATAGACTTGAATTTGGGATATTGGAATATTGAGGGAGAAATACACGAAGAAGCTTTAGAGTGAAGTTCGGAATGGAATAGTTTCCATTCTATACATGAACTGAGCACTGGCAACGCTAGCAAAGTTTACGCCCTTGAATCAATGTCATATGCAGATGAGTGTGTTCGTCTGTTGTCGTACTGCGACTTGTGCTCCATGTGTTGACTCACCAGGATGCAGAGTTCATAGTCATCCGCGTTCTGGGCTCAGAGTATTTGTACCGGCATGTAGTTTGGATGAGGATATGCATTCATAAAAATCCTGTCAAAGAGATTGAGTTCCGTTAGACGGAACTTCAGCTGCAAACTTTACACCTTGTGTTCCGATGTGACCCAAGATCACCGAGTTGTTTACGGAAAGTACTGAGACAGTGCAATAAACGTTTCAAATCCCATGCGAATAACATAAAATCCTTGGACAACAGCAGCAGCACAGGTTTAACTTCTGGTTAGAAATCGAACAGATGCCATACCCTCTGTTCGGGACTAGATGCGAGTCATTTAGTACAGTTGAGAACTGTGGTTCAGTGTGTATTTTGGTTTGCTTTTACGCCAGCCATTCTACCAACTTTCTATGATGTTACCTCTTGAGATTCAACAACACGGTGCATTTAGCCGCCATAAAAAGGGCTTCTTAAAGTTTCCAGGGTTTACTTCACAAAGTGTTGGCAGCCACGTTGCATAGTTTTTCACAAAGAGGCTGACAATTTTCTAAACAGCTCGAGCAAATGGGACTGGAACTGACAGTTTTGTGATCGGTTCATAGACTGTTACAGATAGAAGAAAGATCTTTGCTTGTGCTTTCCTGTCTCTGAGCTGCTCGGTGAAAAATTGTGTTGGACGATTTGTTGGTTTCAAATAAAAGTGAGTGAAAATATGTTGAGGTTAAATTCGATGAAGCTGCTTACTGAAATCACTTCAGCAACGAACAGTGAATCACACTGAAATAAGATTCAGTCAGACATACACATTTAACAACCTGTGAGACTGAGCTACCATGAAAATTGTACAATTGTAGTGCCAGCTAGAATAACAGTTAAGGAAACGGCGGATAACGGAACGACGCTCAACATTAATGAACAATGGACTGCGGAATGCACACGACTAATTTGTAACTTCCCGGTCAACTCACCCACTCAAGGCTGACGCGTTAACACAGGAAAAAGATTGACATCCAGCCAGAACCCTCTCCGTGTCACCCAGTAAGCAGAGAACGAGGCCACAAACCAGCTCTTGTTTAAAAGGGTTTGTGACCAATCAGAAAACCAGGTCAGTAGGTGGACCAGACAAATGTCCAGAGAGTACAGTGGTGCCCCAGGTAGAAGACGAGCGTGTTGGCACGACGGTTGAGACCGCTCGTAAAGGGCGTAGTGGCACATGGCCACGCCGACTGTGAAGGTCACATCAAACAGTAAAGTGTTAGACCTCTTGTCAGGCCAATAAAAGGGGTGTTTTCGGGAATTGGAGACGTCCTCGACATTGACCTTTTGTGTCATATTGACGTGGTGGTCTGGCTTGTGCCCCGCTTTGTTCCGACGACCTATGCTGACTAAAAATTCCGTCCTTTGCAGGTCAAACCGTGTCCGATTGGCCAAAGGGAAGCAGCCAGGCAAATACAGATGCCCTCGTTGTGGATGGTGCCAGTATGCTGTTTTGGTGCCGGCTGTCTGTTCTTGCCTGGTCTGGTTTCGTGTGTTTGTGCCCTGTTTGTCTCTGTACTGGTATTCCTTTAATGTGAACGGGCTGATGCGTGGCTCTCGAGCTTGTGTGTAGCTATTCCAAATTGTTTGTTGTTGCGTTTGTGCGTGTATGCGTGTGAGTTTGCTGTTCTTGCACTCAGCCGGAGGACAACATGAAAGTGTGGCGCAAACACTTCGACAGCCTGCTAAACCACTCTGCTACAGTTGATTGGATGACTGTGAACAGTCTGTCGCAACAGATCAAAAATCCTCTCTTACTCTTGCTCCAGATTTACTAGAGTTGCAGAGGGTGACTGGTCAACTGTGCTACGATAAGGCTGCAGGCAAGGATGATCTTCCAGGTGAGATCCTGAGGAATGGCGGACCGGCGTTGGATCGCGCCTTGCTCCAGCTGGCTCACTCCATCTGGGAGCACGAGGCCATGCCACGAGACTTCAAGGACGCCCTTATCGTACTCTTGTTCACAGGCAAGGGTAGCAAGCAGTGCGCCGACAGCTACCGCGGCATCAGTCTTCTGAGCTGTGAAAACAAGGTGCTTGTCAGAATCCTTCTGAACCGATTGAATGCGAACGTTCCGGAGGTCAATGTTCTCGAGGAGCAGTGTGGATCCCGGTCGAGTCGGAGTACTATCGACCTGGTGTTTGCTGCTCGACAGCTTCAGGAGAAGTGCCGGGAACGAAACCAGCTCCTCCATGCCCTGTACGTGGACTTCATCAAGGTGTTCGATTCCGTGAGCCACGAGGAGCTGTGGACGGTGCTTGGTAAAATTGGATGTCCAGGTAAGTTCGCCAGTACGGTTAGATTGTTGCATGTGGGCATGAAGACGAAGGTACAATCGTGTGGATCGCCCTCTGATGATTTTGACGCCGTCCCTGGCGTGAAGCCTGGTTGTGTTCTAGCCCCAGCCAGTACCTTACATGTACCTTATATTTGACTGCCATGGTGGCAGTTGCTATCTAGAACTCTGGAGAGGACAGTGTTGAGGTAGAATACCAGAAGGACGGACGGCTTTTGAATATTTGACGTTTCGGCGTCCCAACCCGGTTACACACCTCAACGATACGCATGCTTCTGTTCGCAAATGACAATGCATTGCTGGCACACAGTGAAGAAGAACTGCAACGTCTGGCTACAGTNTGCAGTCGCTGACCTTATCAATTTGACGATTGGTGGTCTGCACGGCATCATCCCTCGAATGAAGTCCATGCGGCTGTGACTCGATCGAGGTAATTGTACCAAATTTCTCGGTGTTCATGGTCCAACTGTGTATCACACTGATGATACAAAGGACCACCTATATGATCGGCTGTTCACCGCAATCGGCCTGGCACCGAGAAATGGTCGACTGTTTGTTCTGGGGAACCTCACGCCGCAAACTGGATGGGACTCGACGGCCGGGCTGGGAGTCCTCGAACGATACGGCATTGATTCAGACGACGACCGTCTACTCCACCTGTGCACTACTCACGAGCTGGCTATCACGAACACCCGATTCCATCTGGATGCGAGCGACATTATGACGGACACTCATCCATCGTTGGCTTGATTATATAATTGCGAGGCAGCGGGAAGTTCGTGGAGTACGTATCATGCGAGTGGTGTGTGGAGCTGACTGTAGCAAAGATCACAGGCTGTTCAGGACAAAATTATTTATCCATGTTTGCAAGCCTGTTTATTGTAACTCGTCCGGACGACGACAGAAACTGTTTGTCAAACGAGTGGAGAGCTGAGAGACGAGGACTGCTTTACAACATTCAGTTGTTCTTGTGTCCAGTACTCCTGAGGATGTGTGGCAACAGCGTAGAAAACAGGTAGGGACAGCAGCCACCAAGACAATCGTTATCCACAACCAGCTACGGTTGAACTGGTTCGACGACAACAAGACGGTTAACTCCAGCTTGGCACGTGGTAAGAATGCAGCGTTTTCTATTTCCACAAGAGCCACACTCCGGAGTACTCGCTGTCAACTAGCCGAAGGTGTTCGCCGACAACACAAACGGTTCTGTGATTCGTTTAAGGCGATTTTCAGTTCATCCGTCCAGTCTACGAAAACGGCGGTTGCCATGGCAACTGTTTCTTTGTGGACCCAACCACATGAGATTATGAGAGTCTGGCACAAACACTTTGGCAACCTACTAAGCCGTGTTATTGCCACTGATTGGAAAACTGTGAACGGCCTGCTGTACAAGTTGTCAAATTTTCACCTGCTCTCACCCTCGGTTGGCCAGGTTTGCAGATGGTGATTAGACAACTACGCAATGGAGAGGATGCAGGTGAAGGTGGATTGTCAGGTGAAATGTTGCAGAATGGTGGACCGGCATTGGAACACACTTTGCACTATCCGGTTCGCTCAATCTGGGAGGAGCAAATAATGTCACGTGAATTCAAGATGTCTTTATCGTACCTTTGTCTAAAGGTGAGGGTAACAAGCAATGCATTGACAACTATCAGGGCACTAACCAGTGATCTTCGCGGGCGAGGTACTCAAAAGTAACCCTCTGGACCGACTGAATGTGTGTTTTGGGTGGCAGTGTTCTTGAGTAGCAGTGTGGATTTCGGGTGAATTGCAGTACAAGTGGTCTGGTGCTTGCTGCTTGACAGATTCAGGAGAATTCCCGGATATTCAACTAGTCCCTTGTATGCTATCTTTGTGGACTTCACCAGGACTTTCGATTCAGTGAGCTTCAAGGCGTTGTGGACGATGTTTTTAAGTTTGGACTTGCAGATAAGTTTGTCGTTTTAATTGTCTGCTGCACGCCGACATGCGTGTGGATCTACCTCTGATGATTTTGACATTGTCACTGGCGTGAAGCAAGGTTGTCTCCTAGACCCAAACTTGTGCTACTGATATGTTCACCGAGCTTGGCATTTAGGTTGCAAACGTTTTATCACCAAGCGAGGTGACATCATCAGTGCGTAAGAGATTCAGCGTATAGTTCAAAACTATACGCTGAAACAATACCAAAACCATCAACCCGAGCTACGAACAACACAACAGCTGTTCCCAACCATCAGAAAGCCCCAACCTTAATTAGCACGCACTTAGCCCTAATGCTAACAGTTGTTCTTCCGAACTCAGAGGACGGTGCGGAGGTTGAATACCGCACGAATGGCCACTTGTGAAACATTCGAAATCCCACCTAACCAACTGGCCTGCTAACTTCGACAATGCGCATACTGTTGTTTGTAGATGATGGTACGTTACTCATGCATAGCAAGCATGATTATCAATAGTTGTTCATGGTTTTCGCGACCGAAATATCCAAGTTTGAGTTGTAGATGAGCACAAATGAGGCGTTTTCTTTCTTCCAGATTTCTGCGGACGCATGTTCTGTGCCTGCACCTGAAACGCAAATCAATGAAGACGTTGTTGATGGTTGAACAGGCGTATACCACTTGGGTGACAACTTGTCGACAGATTTGTCTATGGACCACGAGTTACGAGCCCGTTCGGCGAAGGGTTTTTGAATCACATTTCCGGGAGAACCAGAACTTGAGGGTAAAACCCGAGCTGCCTGTCTATCACTCAATGGCTAAAGGGCAGCCAAACGTGAGCAGCGTATCAACGGGGTGGGTGGTAATTGACCGCTTTCATCTGTGGTGTCTAAGACTCATCTTGGGTGCTCGTTGGTTGGACATGATTTCGACCACTGAGTTGCTGCGACAATCGGACATGGACGCGATGCAAGCCATGCTTATGCTCAATCGGCTCCGCTAGTTAGGTCACGTTTGTCGGATGGGCAGCGAACGGATTCCGCGGCAGCTGTTGTCTGGACGAGTGAAAGCAAGTAAACGAAATCCTGGTGGTCAAAACTGTGATACGAGGATGCCTTCTCGGACTAGCATGCGGCCAACCTACTCCTAGTGTTGTGAGTTAGGAAAGTAGATGGCGCAATACATGGGCTATGCGCTCCAACATGACTACAGGCAAAAACACTGATCTGCGTACGACACTAGTCTGCGAATGTCATGGTTGCCACGGACGCCAATGCTTGGTTTCTCGGAGTACCAAGAACCATTTCATGCAATGTTGCACTTGGATATTTTTTCTCTAATTTTTCTCGCCTACTGAACATGGCAATATGAACCAACAATCTGCCGTATGTACCTAATGATGTCCAACTTGGTTTCCCGTGTCCGCATTCAAAACAACCACATATTGACTGTGGACTGATCTTCACAGTCACGATTCGCAGGGAGTATCACTAAGTTGGTGGCCGAATCTAAGTTCGGATTGAACGGAAATGTTATCCTTAAAAGGAAATAAGTTGGCGGAACACTAGGACGAACACTGCGTCGAGACCTGACCAGAACGCTTAGGGCTTGTGTACTGTTTTGATCTGGCGGGTTATGCTGACTAGTACTCCGGTCCTTCCAGGTGCAACCTTGTCAGACAGGCCAAAGGGGAGCAGTCAGACGAAAAGCAGTTACACTCATAGGATTGTATGTCGCACTACTGACCGCGTAGTAGTGCTTAGTTGGTAAGGCACAATCCTATGGGCATACAGCAGAACTATTTTTATAGTTGCGGCACTGCTGTCTTCCGTATCAGGAAGAAGGGGGTTAGAAAAGGTACCCTCAAACAAACAGCACTCCGATCGCTTAACGGTTGACCGTGACTGCCGGCGTATTATCCAATACGGCCGAAAATCATCAAATATCTCTCTAAGGCCCGATATAGCTTCGAGTTCATCCGCTGCGGCCAGCAGTGTTCAGAATTAGACATTATTATTGTCTTATTCACTGCGCTCTCGGGCTAGGCAAGCCCCTCACTGCCAAGTGAGNGAGTCGGACTCTTGAGTCATTGGCTCCGGGTAGGGTCCCCCAAGAAAACCCTATATCATGTTGTCTCGCAGGTCAGACTTTCGAGTCAGAGGCTCTGGATGGGGTCCCTCAAGACAACCCCCTTCCGCGGCATAAACGATCGGGAAGAATCAGAAGTCATCGTTCTCTCGACAGTGACATTACTAACCTACCAGGACTTTCTCTTGCTGTTTTACCCCCTATTTCTTCTGCCTTCCATGTGCCTTC
>QNGE01003127.1:6915-28180 GCA_008508345.1 Paragonimus westermani
ATGTTGGAATACGGTTAAGACCAACATTGGGTGGATGGCGGACAGCACGAGCAGCCGGACGAGCCATCGCGCAACGAAATCGGACAAACAGACGAGGAATGGCAAGCGAAAAACCCCCCGATAGAAGGCGCCGATCACACACGTAAACCGGTCAGAAGTGCACACGACGTGTGAACGGAAACCGGGGGGTGTTGCGGGTTGGAATTATGACCCATAAAGGAGAGAGCGCGCGTTGCATGTGACTGGCGATTTGGACAATAAAGATTGTGCTTTATTGGACGCCTTCTCGCTACAATACGGACCGCGTTGCCATGGTGGTCGCATCTCAGAGAACCAAACCTGGCTCAACGATCTTTTCGGAAACCTTCCATGCGACCTTTATTATGTGATGGTTGGGATTTTGTGCGGTTCCTTTTATTCACAAAGCTGCGACATGTGGAGGCCCAAAATGGACTACTACAGCACAATCAGTCAGCGGGGATCAAATAGTCTGCCAAAGTTCAAATAGTTCCCAGTCTGAAAGCACACCGCGACCTTGAACTCACTCTTGTTTACATCCAGCGTTGGTTTTGCGGAGCGAACTAAATAGGTTCAATATCCGTCAGCGACTGTTCAGTCCAGCTTTCTCTAGACACTGCTTCCAGTGTCCCGATGCATGGAGACTCGCTGTCCATGCTTTATCGGACGTCTTTTACAGCACCCTGAAACTCAAAGGCCAGGTCATTTGCGATGTTTCCATTGATAGTGTACAAGCCTGAGAATAGTGCATGCAAAATTGTCACCCTGTCTTTTTGTGTGTCCACCCCGGGGACAAACTCCAAACTTAAGAGCTGCCGTCCGGAGCGTTCTCCATCTTATATTCATTCGTAGCATGAGTGAAGGAATATTAGGAGATTGCGTGAATACTTGACTCAGCCTTTTTGTCTGTTGACAGGACCATAAACTTGACCTATTCGAACAATATCACGTCCGCCAGCTCTGTAGCAAATAACATATAAGGCACCTTAAACCTCCTAACTGATAAGGTTGACTTGAATGGAATGCAACTCCAAAGTGTAATTTGTCGCATATGGTCAGTAAAGAGGTCGCAGAATGCTCAGAATGCGATGTGGTCATTGACTACACAAGCTTTGGCTTCCTTTGTTTGAGGTCCAGGTGTTTCAATTGACATATTGACCGTGGCACATCCAGCCGTATCACTTGTTCCTATGTTCTGAGTTATAGCAGTTTGTAGCCAACCATACGATACGTCAGTTAGATCGACGACCTTCTCTCACATAGCCGCTTTTCCGTTTTTATCGCCGCTTTGTTTGTTTTTGTTCAAACCAACTGCTGCGTAAGCCACAACCATCTTTAGATATAACCTTGTGCTAAAATGCGTGCTTTTGAGGTCCAAAGTGTAATTTACACTTCCGATTGCAGATACTATCCGACATGGTATGAAACTGTAGTCAACTCCATATGTGCGTTGAGGTTGTGTGTCATCGCAAGCTTTTAATTTCACCACTTAAAATAACTTAAACGTCATCAAGAGCATTCCTTTCTCGTGACACATTTGAACGATTAAAGTCAGAAACCCCATATTACACGATTTTTACCGATACAATTCATTGCCTCTTTACAAGCGGTTACTGCAGGCTATCAATTTGACCATATCCAATTCAAACCGCAAAAGATATATGGAAATTTCAATCTTCTGTTGGTGCACAGACCCCACACTGTCAAGGTGACAAACGGTTATCCTTGGTAACTCTCGCTTTAGTCTATCGAAGGAGAGCTGGCTTGGTCCTCTTGTAGATGGCTTCATATTCTCAGTTGTGTCGAGCAGATGGTACTTCGACGGTAACTATTATACGATGTCTGACACTGACTGCCTGAAGACCTTAATGACTGTGGTTGTCGTTAAGTCAATCGGTCACATGTTCTGGGGTGATTTGGATTCGATCAAAACAATTAAACAGTCTGCAACGTAGGCATTTCTAACGACACACTGAAATATGTTTGAGCCTAAATCGTGCGTGGGGTTTTTGATTCCAGTTCTCAAATTCAACACTGTTACTTTGTTCGCTTGCTTGAGTTGGACTTGCAGAAGAGTATTGTGCTCTACAATGTCCCCCTTGCTCTATTAAACCAGTAAACCATATTTTCAAGCCGTTGCACGAGTCACACTTCAGATGTTTAAATTTTTACATCTTGTGTGTGAGCGGACAGACTCCGTGGGTCTTCATTACAATTGTGCAAGTGTTGTTTGACAGTTTTCAAGCAGTGCGGACCACGACGGACAATAGTACTGTCTCTTCCAGATACTTGACGGCGTGCTCTGTAGGCTCAAAATGTTGCGCCCCTTAGCAAGACTACTGAGGCTACATAGATTTGCTGTTACGGCTGCTGTTGATCGGTTCATCCACTTACGAAACTGTGTTACCGACAGTGACAGTACAGGGAATGAAATAGAAGGCCGTATCTAAAAGGCTTGGATGGTGTTAGCTCATGTGAGACAGTTTTAGAAACAGAGCAACATCTGTGATGCCTAAAAGTCCCAAATAGAGGAACCGTGAGAGTGGTGCTACTCCGTGAGTACGAACAGTGGCTGTTCAGAACAGAGAACGTAAACTGTCTTCAAATATTCCGTCACCGATGTTTCTTTTCAGTAGCACACACCGGGTGACTGCAACGGGTTAGGCAGAAGACATTTGTTGGAGTCAATCGGGATCACCTGGTCAGTTTATTGGTTTGTGCGACTAAGTCATGTACTATGGATGTTACCTAGTTGTATGTCACGCTGATCATTTTGTCGGTCGCTTATCCGAATGATGCATGGTGTGAGGCGGGTAACCAATGGCAATTTTCACCGGATTGGCCGCCTCAGTTCTTACTGGTCTCCTGCACCTGCGTCTTCGTGAGCCCCAGAGTCGGTGATTAGAGACGGCCCCAGAGGTGTTGGCTAGTCGAGCCCAGTGGCGTGAATGCAGCCGTTGTTTGACTGGTCGTGTATGGGTAACGATACTTAATAATGCAAGAAAGACAAGACAGTCTTACAAAGACTGTCTTGTTCTCATTTTCGATTTGGTTGTTTTGGTTACAAGATTCAGACACCTTAACGTTGAATGTTTTGATTTACACAATAAGGCTCTGTTAAAAATCGGATCCCACTCTGCCTTCTCTCTTCTAAATGATAAGTTGTTCTCATTACGGTCATACGGTTAAACACTTGCGTCCACTGATGTGTTGCCCTCAATGACAATGATGACAGGCGCGTTACCAGATTGGATATATACCTACACTAATGATGTTGTCTAATAGTCTCAAGGATAAAGATTGTTAATGGATGTCACACGATCTAAGCTGTGAATATGCTTAGGGTCATGCATCTAACGTGACTTTCGCTCGAACATCCCGTCTTCGCATATCTTCTACCGTGGACTACTGTTCACTTGCCCACTGTTTTGACCAGTTGAGCGTCCTTGTTGCATAAAACTTTAGAGGAGATATTGTTGGTGTGCCTGTCTATCCAAACTCTGGTCCCCCATGACCAATTCCCAATCAGGTTATAATGATTATCTTTCATGCAACTGTACTCAAAGCATGAATTCCATCCGCGCGTTTGCAATCATCTGAAAATATTCTTCACTCAGGAAGTTGGGTGCTATTTTTGAAGCACCCTGTACGTGTTTGTTTGGTTAGGTTTTGCTCATTGTGGACCTGTCGGTTTCCTTAACTCAGTGAGTTGTTTCACACTCGCAGATGCAGTTTCATTCGTCTGTTTGCTGTGCATTCAGTGTGTGTTCGTATGCTGTCAGTGCAACAAGCCAGGGCCACCCAGAACATGTTTTTTTCTCATCTGCTACTCCCCGATTCAGGTTTACCCCCACTGACTCACTCATGTGACTGTTATTTGTGTCGCGTGTTCTCAACTCACCGTGATGCAATCCTGTAACGTATTGTTAAGGGTTAGACCGACTTCGTTGTGTGCTTAGCTCCGTTACGTAGACCGACTGTGTTCACAACATTAAGATTAAACGTAATAGACTAATTGGATTGGTATGTGTAACATGCTCTTTATATCTTCAAAACCAATTCTGTCTTAGTTTTCGGATATAGTCCATCTGAGATTCAGACTAAATCTAAATGCGACAATTCCAATCATTGTTTGGATTCGGGCCAGCGAAAGTGATAGCACGTCTCTAAGCAGCGTGTGGCCTGTCGGTTAAGCCGAGGAGATGCTCAAGATGCTCAGGAATCTTACATTTAAATCTAGAATCAAATTAGTCTTCTATATAACGGCCAACCTCTAGGAAAGTAAAACGCGTTGTTTTTTTCGACGAACATATTTATTTGGAGGAGCCAGTCAACTGACTACTGTACAGAAAAAACCCAAGTTTCTCTGTTGATATCGTTCGTTTAGTCCAGAATTCTTGTTTCTTTTCGAGTATTATCAACTCTGGGAGAATGTCCTCACAAGAGTGTAACATATTTCGGTGTACAATTTAAGGACTGTTGGTGCTCGAGTTTATCTCAAATAATCTAGTGTCTCTAACATTGTCTGAATCTTCTTCCACTGTTTATCTTTAACGGTACTTCCATCCTGTTTATCCTGGTGACTAAGGGCTTCGATCTCTCCAAATGCAATCATTTCCAGCTGTAAACGTTTGAGCCTGCTGACTGACAAAAAATATCTGCTTTTTAAAACGATGCCGTGGGCGTTTCGCCACCGCACAATCAACTACACCACTTGCTGATGGCCTGTTCGAATCCGTTAAATTATTTGTCCTCCTTCGTTTTACTACCATAATTAACGACTGATAGAACCACGGTGATGCTCCATCAGACTCAAACCTAGAAAGTTAGTATGCAATATAATGGACCGTAAATAACGTTTTGCTGGCTTTTCCGTTTTGAATAACCCTTGTCTTAGCCTCACAAAGTCGGATGATGGGTGTCACTATTGTTCACTGTTGTTGATACCTGGAGTTTTGTTGCGTTCCAACAGCCTAGGCCCAAAAGCCACGGACGAAGGATCGTCTGGAAAGTCGAGCAAGCACATTGTCTACATCGCCTACTGCTGAACGAGCTGGCTCAGGCTAGTTAAATTGTTCCTCACGGTGCTCATGCTCTCTACAAACTCCTTGCAAGTTTGCGCTTCGGTTCACGGTGGTCTTTGTCGTACTCAGAATCAAAGTGGGCCAGTCGACATATGTGTACAAACGTTATCAAGGAGACGAAATCCACGTCCTTCTTATCTGCAGTGCGATTTAGGAGCGAGCCATCCTCTCGCTACAGATTTGCATAGCTGTTAAGATTTCTTCCCAATGTTTGGTTAGATTACTCTGCCGTTGTGAATTGGACAATTTACTTGTCGGCACTGTTTTATAGGGATTTCGTACGGTCACATCGTTAATCTTCCAACTGGCCATTTCACATTTGCGAATAGATGTTCTTTGGGCAACCGGTAAAACAAATCAAGCGCGAACAACAGCATGGTCTGATTGAAGGTTATTCTTCCATAGTGAACAACAATCTTCATCGGAGTGACGCCATCAGTAACTGATGGTGATTTAGTCAATCTGCTTGTTCGGTTGGGTTGCGCGGACGCATTGCGATCTTACGTGTTGAGATGCACAACCCGTGTAGAGTTCGTGATTTGCACTTAATTGCAACAGCCGATCGTCACCGTCAGTGTGTTGGGCCTGGACACCGAACTTTTCACCCAGTCGCTTCCTCTCTGAGGTAGGACGACCAGCAAGTGTGATTTTGTCCCATCGTGAAATTTGCCTCAGGATATCAAGGAGGGCAACGTAACGTGTGCTCGTTACAGTAGCTAAACCATTGTTTGAGGTTCGATCAAACGCCGTTTACTCTGCCTAGGACCCCAGTACTATCCCTACTCCAGCTTATCGACGAAGTTTGATTTAATCATCATCAGAGTTCCCGAGAGAGAGAGAGAGCCACTGTTCACTGGCGTTCTCTAACATCGAACTCAGGTGACTGGGAACGATGAGATCGTGACTACACATTTGGGAGGCCGGTACGCGCCTGTTTGTTGAAGTATGACCATTAAAAATCGCTGCTTGTCTTGAGTTGAAAAAGTTAAGACTGGAATTGGGATAGGATGTAAGTGAAATCGGAGCAACCATACTTTCGGATGCTTCCCGGTCACTTGTGCCAGTTTGTGGAAGCCCATGGCTCAACATTCCGAATAACCCGGAAACATAATCTAAAACCTCCAGTAGCGCGCTGCTACCAACAGACTCGTTTTCAGTCGTCCTTCATCAGGTAAAACAACTTTTATGTGATAAATTGGACAAAACGTTGTAGATGCCAAAGAAAACGGAGCTTTGGCATAACGGACTGACCACTCATTGAGTGAGCAATGGGTCATGGCGATCGCAAGCTCTAAACAAAGCGTTTCTGGACCGACAGGGGTAAATTGTTCAGTCGAATTTCGATCCTGTTGTCTGTGGCCGGAATTTGACATCTCACAGCTTTCGATCGACTGCTCGTGACTCGGTTGATCGAACGAAAAGAAATAGCTAGATTGACTACATAGTTCGAATCAACAGGGTGTTCTAGAATTACACGGATGTTTGTCCCTGTAGCTTCACTATCGATCCAAGCAAAATACTGCTTGCAGATACGTTTTCTCTTGGCATTTTTATCGGGCTAACATTGTTTCAAGGTTCTCCCAAGCATCTCGATGCACGACCCACAGGACTAGGTTGGCGAGCATATACAGAAGGAAGCTGTCAAAACAAATGTTTTATCTTTTGGCTGTGGACACAATGCTGCGATAGGTTTCAACCTGTATTTAGGTTGACAACAGTATTAATGACTATTCCAGTGACTGTTTTCGCAAGCGCCCTCACCCCTATATTAACATTGAAGCGTGGTCTATCTTTTCTTCGTCTAGAGATTGCTTACCATTCTGTTCACAGTGCTACCTGGTTTTGAATACCTCGTCACAAGGAGAAGGACAAGTTATGGTTAAAACTAAATGGATCACAGTGGAGCTCAGAGTAAAACAAGAAACATCGCATGGGGACTCCAACACTATATCCTAGCTTGCAATGGAAAATATCCTGGTCGAGCCAGGAGAATAAACACTCACTACACATCACTAATGTATGGTTGTATTTGCAGAAACGAGCGTGTATACCCTTTCCTCTTAGTTATGATAGCGCACTACCGCCTCCTCATAAGCCTGTTTCAGATGGCCTAGATGGCAATGTTTCCGGATTCCGCTGCGCTGTTTCTAATTTCACCCTGTGCCCTATTGCATCGGTGCGATCCACTCAGTTTGGGCTGCTCTGATGAAGACAGACAGAAATATCGTAAAATTCCCTGAGACATGTTGAACCGACATCGAGTCGCGGAAAGATGATATCGGGACACTCGAGCTAATTATTTACACGTCATAAATCGAAGATGTATGGATACCAAACGATGTAATCACAACCCGTCATTGACGAAAAATTTCGCCATACTTGCCGTCGCAACTCTTTTTATTTGTCGTTATTCACAGTCCTCTCCAGAGTGAACCACACAAAATCGCGTGCAATGTACACCCGAATAAAAGATTATCTTCCTCTATTGTTTTTGTTACACACCTTTTCGTGTGTTTTTCCATTTTCATCCACCCATTCTTTCTATTGACTGTATTCGTTCCAAAGTAGTGAGTTACCACGCGGTTTGTTCTCAGATTTGTGCACATTAGTACGATTAATAATCATGTACCGCGTAATGTTTTGATTACAATAAGCAGTTTTGAATTCTCCTTGTTCTGAGCTGTGCGACACCCATGCATTCACATGCCGACTTTTAGGATGGCCGAATTCGTAGGACAACTACGTTAACTCGAGCTGCGTCCTTCGTGATGCACACCTTTTTCCGACCAGAAGGTTGCACTTCAGCCATCATGCTTACGAGACGAGTTTGCAGTTGGCCAATGCTCTATTGAACAGAGCCCGGTACTTTCTTTCTGAGTGGGCCAACCAATAAGTCTCCCTTTGGATTATTGCAGCTTCGACGAGAATTGTGAATGATGGTCTGTTACATAAAAATCATCGATCGTTTACCGCTAAGTCAGTTTTCATTAATCAGGTTGTCGTCAGATGATTTCAGTGGTCTGTTGGAAACATCTGTTCAACTCCCCGTTTGCCTGCATGCAAATTCTATTCCGGAACATTCCAGACACAATCTAGACATTGGCACTCTGTATGTGCGACACTGAGACAGCTGAAACCATTTAAGGCCAACAAATGTGTGTTCTTTTCGTGTGCTCGTTATTCATGTTCATCACCCAACGTCTTTACCGTGGTACTGTAGATTAACCTTTCGATTATGTGCGTATACGCTCATTTTCAGGTCGTTGTCTGTGCAACCAGAACAAGCATTGAGCTGCGCGTTTTTTTGCATTTGTTTGTTTTACATCCGTTTTTATCGCTGTCTCATATGTTTGCTCATGTTCTTTATTAAACGGTTATCGATCAAGCGTATTCGTGCTCCTCTTCTGGCTAGGTCAAACCTGGATATATATAGATATCCAGTTTACTTCAGTATCGTCTGGCGGGTGGGGACATAGATCAGAGGGAAGCGCGCGTTGTTAAGCGACAAGCGCCTCTCTGCTAGTTTAGATACGCCAATTTGCGATTGACGAGGAAGTATTCTCCCAGCAAAGCGCAGAGCGAACCTGGTACATAACAACGTATGATCTGAATCCACGCAGGTGCTCAAGATTGACTCACAGTCTTGGAAGCAGCCACGTTACGGATAGCTGACAGTCATGTGGTCAGTCTGTGTCTATGATTGACTCGGCAGGTGGCGCAATGACGTCTCGAACGTTGAAAATTTGTATCTGCCAAAAATAGACGATTATTAGCACAGAAGTGTGATAAACACTCACCACTATCTGTTCGACGAGTACCGTAAAGGTGCGAGCCACCTAAGTCAGCGCTTCCCTGCATCTTGAGCGTTCAAGTCTCCAACGGGGTACCCCAATGTTCGTCCGCCGCGCGGTATGTAGAAGGTTAATGAGCTGGTGATAGAAATCATTTTTGACTGCGCGTAGACTGCAGTCTGTGGAGGTCATATGTCACATATGCCTCGATTCTCTAACCCTACTTTCGAGTCTGATAATGCAAACACAGCTGCTTACGGGAGTTCAGTAAAACAGTGCCTTCTCTGGGTATGCAAATAGGACAGTTACAACACCGGCTTGGCCAGTGGCTTAAGCCACAGGGTCTCCAGACAAGCTCAAAGTGTACATGCATGGTAGATCGACCGACGGAGATTGGAGATGTAGCGCTAAGCTCGAATCCTGAAGCCGTGTTTCAGCAAGGTAACAAATACCGATAGCGAGAGTCTCCGAAGTACATGCGTGAGTTGCCTGCTGACCTATTTGCATAAGTGCTCGAGCATTGAAGGTGGCAAGCTTAAATGGTGTTCGATAGAGCTAAGTCGGAGATTGTGTCTTTCAGCTAAAGGACCTGCATTGGTGGTTGCTAATGATAGTGGGCTGATTCCAGTACGATTCCTGGTGTCAGAAGGAAGTCCAGCCGTCCTGAGATTAAAAGCTTTGAAACAGCTCAAATGTGTTCTTCCACTGAATGCTCACTACAAGGATAGTCCGAGTGAAGTGCATCAAGCCCCGTTGCGCAACCTGATTTTTCAGTGTTCACAACGTTCAGATGGAATGAGAGTAGAGCCAGCAAACCTGGAAGTGTGAGGGGAGCCAGTTTTTATAAAGCGCTGAATACTACCTTATGGAATGTGAGAACATGTGCATAATGCTCTCGACTGGTTTTAAAAAGATGGAGTATTCTCATAAGTTAACTCATCAGCATGGGCCATACCAATCCTTGTGGTTATGAAAGAAGATGGCAAATCGCTTCGGATTTGTGATGATTATAGATTGGCGCTTAATCTGAGACTAAAAAATGTGCAGCGACAACTGTGTGGTAGCACAGTGTTCTGAAATTCACCTGACAAACATACCTACAGACTCCGTTGGAGTCTAATTCTAACGCGATCAATACAATTGATACCAATCAGCATTCTTCGTTAACGTTGGTGGTCGTTAGTTCTATTTTTTTACTGAAGAATCTGGCGTACTCGGACACCTCAGCCTCGTTGCCATTCGTTGAACTGAAGAAACCGCTTACTACGACCAGTACGAGAGCTTATTACTTGCATGGGTGGTTTCAATTCGAGTATGATTTTTGGGGGATATTCGAAGTCTTTAATTTCGAGTATTACGGGAACCTTGGTGTTTGACACACCATCATTCTGGTTATGAATTTCATCGCCAATGGCAAATAAGGTAAGTTTCTGGTATGTGTGGGAAAACCAGATTGGGTGGGGTCACCAAATAAAGAGTTACAAAAGAGCGGAAAACGAAACAGGTTGTTCCGGCGCGATAAAATGTATCATCGGTGCAAAGCTGGCGTCCGACAACACGACCAAGGAGTTGTAACAGGAAGGCATGAAATAATTCATAGTTGTGAGGACAAAACACTTCTCGGTTGCTTAGGCCGAAGAAGGGGGTTGGCTCGAGGAATTCCTCCCGGAACCTTTGGTTCAAAAGAAACCTAATTCACGAAGCAGCAGGGCAAAGAATTAAGTTTGCATCCAAATCCACAAAGTTGTCCTTTTACTAATAAGTAGTGTGGCAGATTTATGATTTTAGACTAGACCCAGCTGTGAAAACTCAGGGCTTCGGCTGGATTCGAACCAGCGACAGACACAACATGCCTCAACATGGCAAGCGTTCTACCAGCTGAGCCACGAATCCACACCAGTAGCTCGGAAAGTTCACATTTGGACTGTTACCCACCCATCCCACTGTCTCATATGGGATCCACCAAATGATCCAGGGGATCGTCTGCCTCGGTAGGATTTCTCAAACAGTTCACGCTAAAATCCATCAACACCACTGCTGTCCTTTTAGATAGTCTACTCTCAATGTGGGCGTAACACAGGCAACTGGATAAACATGCACGGGCCACCAAACCTTCTCGAGGTATGAGGAAACCCTAGAAAAGCAGCCTTTAGGTCTAAAAACGCTATTACTCCTGTCCAATTTCAGGAGTGATGATGCTACCCATTTTATCAAAAGTGTGATCAGTACACCCACTGTCCGTTGAAAGGGTGCCACTATTTGTCACATTGGATGCAGAGCAACATGTAGACAATCCGACTGTTTGGCCTTGCAAATGCAGATCAACACTATGGTGTTTCTCATGTGTGTGTGTGTGTGTGTTTACGGACAGCACCGTTCTTGTGAACACAGCATTATACAGAAAATGGTTTGTCAACCGGTTTTTATGGAAATTCCGTGTGCGGCAGCCAGTCATGTGTCATACAGTGTAATTTGGATATGTTGTTTAGTTTCGCTCGCAGTGATTACTTACTATTCTAGGAGAATAATTCGAAGTCAATGACACTTTTACTTTCGATTGTTATCCGGTTGTTTTTTCGTAAGATGTAGACACCTTAATGTTGAATGTTCGGGACAGTCAGGTCCCCTTCCTTTTTCCTTGAACAGGGTTTGCTGTTTTCTTCATGGTGGGATGCTATTTAAGCGTCAGCCTGAACTGCTGATGTATTGCTGACTTTGATGATGAACAAAAGCTTACATCTAAGTAAGCCTGAATAAGCCATATTCATTCAAACTCAAAAACTGACATTTTAGACACCTGTGCCCTATATCTCCAACGGTTGTGCGGCACCGTTTTGATCCATCGATTATCTCTTGACTGTGAATGTGACTCGAAATGGGGTTGGTATTTGTTTACATTGTTCTTTTGTTGTCTGTTCTAGTTCCGAACCATAGCTGGTCGTTATGTGTTAGTAATCACCCGATAATTCCTACTCGACTATTACTTCATCATGTCGTCGAACCCGGTTAACAGCGTTCTCTGTTTCTGTGTCTCACCCTTTGTTTACAGGCGGCCAAATTGAATCCCAAACTATCCGACGATGAACAGCGTATCCTTTTGGAACAAACTCAATCGGTTTCCAAGTGTTTCACTCTCCTACCCCTTCTCCAACTCTGCATCTTCCCACCACTGGTTCACGTTCCTTTGTAGTGATCAGCAAGTGGTAGAATAGCTGTTCACAGTATGATCAACATTAGCTGTTGTTCGTTAGTCAGAAAAACTGGCATACTCAATGCTAGTCTGTTAAGCAACCCATTTCATGGATGAGCACAGTCTTGTTCAGTGTATAGCCTGGCACAATTTTGTCCCCTTCATTTTAATGGCTTATCCGTAAAAGAGAAGAGGTCAGCGACTATTGAACAGAAACCTTCTATATATGCAGCCATCGCGCCTTTCAGTAAAATATTCCAGTATAGATTTTTTGTCAATAAACTAGTGATCAAGTCCCATCGAAAAATAGTAGGTCAGAATGTGTTTGAAAAGAGTACATAAAAACGAATCCTGCTTAAGAATGTGGAAAATAGTTGAAAGGAAAATATACAACGACCTTCTGTATTGTAGTTTTCCAAAGGGATAGTACCACGTGCTGTTATCATTTTGACTGAGCATATTTCCGACGAGAGATTTCCAAACATTGAGACTGAAACTCCTGCTTTCACTTCAATGCAGCCGCTAATCTTGTTGCCAAACCGTATGCCTTGGTGTCTCTGTATGTTTGGTGAACGTATTGGCCCTACGAATTGTAGACTAGCCAGTTCACGATGTTCATTCTTTGAGGAACCAATCACACACAACGCCATGATATTACCACATATGAATTGGAGCACCGCTTTGCGAAAGAATTACTGTCCCTTGTAAGTTCGAGGAAACAAAAACCAACTGATTTTGTGGCGTCTGGCCATCAGAGTCGGTGTCCTGAACACAATCTACCACAGTTGGTTCATTCACTCCAACTACTGAACGTCCCACCTACACAACTGGCGGACGCGTATTGGCAGCAGTAAAGCTGAAGTACATCTCTTTCTTTTGACTGGCCAAATTGTTATCGCTAAATCAAACGGCCTATCTCTCACATGTCTAAGTAATATGTGGGTTTTAACTCATGCACAGTGTTGTATCTGCCACTGATTCAACGAAGTCAATTTATCCCATTTCAAATGTGAGATTTCACTTGACACCTGTTGCTGAATCTTTGTGGAAGCCTTGCGAGTTGAACTCGGAAGCTCTTCATGTTGCGTTAAGAGTAAGCCGTCGTTTCCCTCTTCTCCTTATAGACTCTATCCATCGTTCTCGTCACTTCTTATATACGACATCCGTCGATCTTCTCAACCAACTCTTAACTTCTGGAGTGTTTTCTTGGGCTCCCATATGATTGAAGTACTAAAATCTTCCGTTTTCCCGAATCGGTCAATTCAGCTCCCCTTCCTTGAGGAATGCGGGCAGAACAAGATGCAGAGTGAAGTGCTAATCGCATGACCCTAACTGTACGCCCGGATCGCCGGCAGCTGCATTGTTGAGTGAGCGTTTTTAAAGTTGGATTGTTCTTCGGACTGGCTGCTTGACGTGTACACTTTTTGTCACCATGTTCAGATGTAGGGCATGGTATCGAAACGTTTGGAAGCTAACCAGTCAGCTCGAAGAACAACCTAAGATCAACGACATCCACATTGTAAGGTTCGAATATTCTCATGGTACATGACAATTACATTATTGGATAACACAGTACCTGATCTACCATATGATGGTGTCATAGCAACCTATGATGGCCATTTGTCTTTGTTATATGCATTTATTCACCATATCCTCGGTTATTCTATTTCTGACCCATTTCCGGAAATGACTTGTATTTGCCTTGAGTACTTTCATACAAAGGGTAGTTTTCAGGTACAGTTATAAAAAACTGGCTGGTGGTATAATTTCTTCGTGAGCTGTGTTATTACACTATTCGCGTTGTCGACTCCTCACTCGGTGCTTTTGCGCATCCCACTGTGTTCTGGGTGTTACTCATCTAGAGGACCTTTATTGAGTACTTCTGATTTCTCGATTTATTGATCTTCACACTAGCATTCAAATCTCATAGTGTTGCCTAATTATACCTCACTTCGGGGACATAGTAAACGATCAGACAAAGTATATCAGTCTTCTACATTATTACCAAGTTTGTCGGCCTTTAGTGACCGTTATCCTCATAAACTCCTTTTTATAGGCCCATTACTAAGCCTCACGATGTGTTCTTGCCTTATATGCTGTCATGTATTTGAACTCACCAGTGGTAGTTGTGAAGACATCTAGTGATCTTTAGTCTTGAAAGTCACTTGGTCAAGGCTGTCGCAAAAGGTTTCCACGGGATTGCGACCGAGTGCATACCAAAATAAACATTAGCATAGTTGGGTTGGCAGCATCCGATTCGGATTAGCTCGTCACAGTGGCCGACGCCAAAGGACGCCTGCGCTTAACGATCGCCGCAATTGGCTTGCCTCGCATCGCTTGCACTTCCACCCACACACCACATATCCAGTGTAAACCCGAAGGAATAAGACTGGGAGGTGTGCCAGTGGGGCCTTCGTGTCCAGCCGGCCAATGCTGGTTAGCCACTTGATTGGCTAATAAGGAAAGGAAACCCCTATCTGTCGGAAACTAAACAGAGAGAGGCTGTAATGACGAGATCTACACTGAGAAGAAAGATTTTTGAAGTGTAATACAAGAAGCGTTGCAGTATATGATTGCAGGTTAGTGCGACTCAAAGAAGATAGGGATGAAAAGCAAAATTCTCATTGAACTGTGGAATGCCAGGCAGACTATTCATCATACAGTACACCAACAAAGCTGAAGAAATAAATGGGTAGTAGATTGCAGACATCCAAGTTTCTGAAAAGAAGAGCGGATTAATTGTCAACGACCAGGTTGTTGGTCAATGTAGTAGTTAACAGAAGTTGAATGGATATGCTGATATGACCTACCTGCGTCTAATGTACTTGTCGCCTCTTCGCCGACGGGGTACTATGAGTACGTTGGTGA
Organism: Paragonimus westermani; assembly: GCA_008508345.1. Taxonomy (NCBI): domain Eukaryota; kingdom Metazoa; phylum Platyhelminthes; class Trematoda; order Plagiorchiida; family Troglotrematidae; genus Paragonimus; species Paragonimus westermani. Next base: position 21,867 of record QNGE01003127.1, read on the forward strand.
CCTGCTAATCCCAATCGGCCAGCGCATTGGCGGCCGCAAACATCGCAACAGCGATGGTTCCCTTGGGTACTGCGCGCTTTCGTCCTCGGCCGCGCAACAACTGCTCGTTGAACTTTCGGGCGCCCGTCCAGATGTTATTCCTCGAGGCCCTCCTTTTCGACGCCAGTTCTTCCCTACATCTAAAATCAATGTTGCAACGTGAAAGACTTACCATTAGCATAGTTAAGCTAATTTGACACGCATATGACTGCTACGGTAGGTTAACGCATTGCCATTTTGGAATACCCGATCGTTCTTGTCAAGATAGCCCAATGACACAGACGCCCGACCGTCAATCGTACAGGTGCATGTTCGACCCGGATTGTTTTCGTCTATGTCCAGGTGACTTATTAATATGCAACTCACATATGATCTTGTGTGTTACATACCAGCAAACATCTTGTCCAGTTCGGAACCAGTCGGACACTACTAGCAAGAAGAGTTTCCACAGTCCAAACCGTCGACGTGGACCAACTGATTCTTTCCAGTTGATTACGCAGCAACCAGAGGCATCTTCCCATCAAGTAGTTCAAACGCACCCACTCCTGGCGTTCCAAGTACTTTTCTACATCTCAAACCCATTTGTTCAATATTCTCCCCGATGTACACGTGGATTTTGGAGCTTCGTATAACCACTGACGAAACGGCTCACGAGCCTAGTGTTTCCTTAGAGTATGGCCTCCGGTTTTCCGTCAGTCGTTCAGTTTGTGGTTTTGATCAACCAGCATGCTGAGCCTCAAGGACCTCCTTTTAGTGGGGTGAAAAATCGACTGGATCAATGAGCGGCACTCTGCAAAGTTAACCTCACTGTTGAACATGCAACTGCGCTAAATTAGAAAACTGATTCTGCCCGTATATAACCAAATGTGCAACAACTCGAGAATGTGAGCTATGCCCTTTTCGCATCTGGTACGCGCCCGCAACCGCTGCTGACCTCATATCGTGCATATATATATATATATATATATATATATGCATATATATATATCTGTCTTCATAACACACACACTTACGGGGTATTTCCTTATTCACATGATGTGATGTTTACTGTCAAACACTGTGGCTGTTTCTCCTTTTCAATGTTTTCATCATCACTCTCAACCATCAAGTAGAGTAACACTTGCAACACGTAGAGTTCGTCCAGAGACTCTGATTGAGTTACGTTTTTGAAAAAAGTCGACTAACTAACTTCTTACATCATTATTTGTATAATAATGTCCTGTTTTCACGATATTCGCTATCAACACTCAAGCAAATGTACGTTCATATACTCAAACATCATACTGTGAACAGTTTACATGCCCATGTACATTGAGAGACCAGTTCGCGCAAGATATCAGTGTAATTTCTTTATATAAATCAAGCCCAAAATATATTACTCGATAGGACTCTTTGGACCGGTCCAATGTGCTGTAGGTTTTGGGTGGTGTGGTAAAATACTTAAATTAGGTTAATAACTGTAACGTTGGATAGCGAGGTTCTGCTTTGCGACCCATGAGCCACACTGTACATATGCATGTGTGTTACGAATGTTTGAATTTTTAATTCGAGAGACACATTGAGTGGACGGTGGTAGACCTCAACGTCGGTTGTTACATGCTTCTGTATCGGGTCATTTCTTGTTCGCCGCGTTACCACCTGCAGTTTATCCTTCTTTCCGCAAATGAGACTGTATCCGTCAATTGGTGTGATGTCGGTTAATCACGTACCTGCGCCAATGTTCACAGTGTTATTTGCGTAGACACTGACGATCCGTAGTCTAAGGCTCTCTTTTGTCAATTATTACTTCCACCATGCGTTAGTAATCTTTCGGAATTGGCGCCCGATTAAGACAAATAATCGGCTAATATCAAATAGTCACCGATATGAGACAGTTTTCTCTCCTGGTGACGGCTCCTAAATAATCACCGGTTTGATTTGCTTCTCTTGTTACCGTTGTCTAGTGGTAGTTTCTTGTCTCGATCAACCCCAGCTGACCTATCTGTGATGGCAGTTTAGGTTTTCAAATGTTCAGCAATTTGCATGCGCACATTTGTGAGCAAGACAGACAGCTGATGTTGGTTTGCAATCTCTGTTGGACTAACTAAGTCCGCCTAATTGTCAGGATGAGATTGTTCCATACGAAAAGACCCCTACGATTGCGCCTATGGGTCCTACCGTCAATCATTGATAGTCGGTGCGCTCTCTGCCTGTATTTCATATGCAGTTCCATTGAATGTGACAGATAAACCATCATGGTTGGGTATAGCACTAATTAGTCATGAGGGCTGAGTTGTGAGACTCCTGTCACAACCTTTTAGCTGGAAGTGTGACCCACAGACCAGTGAGTACACCACAGAGTTAGTAATCTACTGGCATTCGTTGATCTTTCGAATAGGATTTTAGGATATCTTTGTTCGAACTAGAAACTATGGCATACCGTTTTCTCGGTGGATCTTCACAATGAACGCAAAAGCGATTATCCAAATCCCGTTGAAGGTAGATCACAAAACTGCTTTTCTTACTCTCCTTCTTACCGGGTGATATTTAATCAATCCAGATGTCTCGTGTTCTTATCTGTATGGTTCACGTTCCATAGAATGGTAGGCTTGCATTCAAAGTTTTCCGGTCTCTCCAAGCATCGGTCTTTTTTTCTAGTTCATACATACTAGTTATGAGAATGTTACTAGAACGACAGTTTACTGTGACCAGGCCACCCGATGGTATCAACTGATGATTTTTGTATAGTATACCTTGTGTGTGTGTGTGTGTGCTCGTTCTTGCGCGCTCGTGAATCCTTCATTCCTTTGCTCCTTCTGTCGATCGTTCTATGTTCCATAACCACCACCTCTTTCTGTGGTCCAGTTAGGAGTGGTCTCGCCAGTTTCGAATCTGGCCTCTGCAATGACAAGCGGCCATGTGTTTTGTCACATGTGTTCTCAGCACAAACTGACACGTTTTGTGGCACCATGGATAGTAAGTGACTGTTTTGTACCTATCACGTGTCTTTTCATTATTTGTTTATTATTCTTGACTGTGCTACCATTTTGCCGAAGCGGTTTACCGTCATCAGACTCAGAAGTGTGTAGATTCCCATAATTCCTACATCTGGTGACTTACTACTGGTTTCCAAATTAGCACCTGCATTTACGCATAGGTTTGGTTGTGCTTTGGTGAAATGCAATACGACGTACGCATGGGCACATGTGCGATCGCTGTGTACTAGGACCAGTTCGGATTAGTTCCGTAAGTCGCGATAATTAACAGAACTCTCCCGTGCGTTCTGTTCTTTAATCGGATGCCTGTTTCACAACCGAAGCCCTGCAGCGACGACAGTGGCCGACCGATTACGATCCTGTGAGTTTGGGTCCCAGTTGTTTCCTGTATCCCTGTCTAGGTTTGGAATGTCCGGTACTGCCCATCCTCTCCGACGTGGCTTGGTATGTAGCATGATGGCAACGAATTCATGGAGTCGGGGCTGAAAATGCCGCCGTAACTACTGACTAGCCAGTGTTGTCGATGTGCGAGTCGCCGAAAGTGTGTCAGTTGCCACGCCCGTACTTACATCACCCACTTGAACGCATAATTCTCGAGGAATGGCAAATCGGTTTGATTGTGTCTAACCTTTAGCTTGTTCGCCTATTGTCTCTGCGTATTCTGCTTGCTAGTCAAAATCATCAAAGACACGGTTAGAGCGCCGAGTCCTTAATCCATTCAAGCCTGGTACATATGGATAGCTAAGCACGCACTTACTTCTGGTTGCGAATTCTGCATACGTTGATACATACTGCATATATGTATATACACTGTTGGACAAAAATGAACAGGAAGAGTTCACACCGAGCCGACATGAAAAGTGCACGGATCTCAACTCGGCGTCTTTTTGTCAGTGGAATAGCCTCTCATTCAGAACGAATGAATCAACTTACTGTTTCGACTTCTACTTATAGATGTTTAGCTAAATGCTGCTCTCTCATCTAGTTACCATTCTACTCAGCTCAATTCAGTTCCGCAACTGAAGTTGATGTGCCCACCATCTAATATCAAAGTTTGGATTCGACCGGAATGTGTGAAAGGCGACGGTTGTCACGCGTCTAACACTGGAAGTTACGTTAAAGAATACACGTGTTAAGGCACTAAGTTCATAGGCTCAATCATAGCATGGACAGTCCCACATTGCAAGACGATGACGATTCGGTCCACGGTTGAGTTGATGTCCGGTCAGCTGGGAAGAATGCATAGGTTTTTCTATATCACACTGGCAGTGATTTAGGCACACTATAAGTGAATACTAGTCATAGGATGATAGTGAGTATGGTCTGATCGACCGATATAGTCTTGCACTTGTGTGTAGGTGGTTTTGCAACGAAAACATTGTTTTTTTTTAAAACGAATCCATATTTATATTGTTCATTTTTTACGCAACCGTGTTGGGTGCTCGGGCTATGTAAGTGACGAGAATAGGTGAGCTTGTGTGATAATCGGTCGACGGGAGAATAGGCGATATTCAGTACAAAGATCCCTGGCGGTGCATCTCGAACAGTGAGTACACACACTTCATAATTCAACGAATTGAAAGCGAGAGTAATGATGTTTTTCGTGCTACACCCGGATTCGTTAGTTGATGGTAGCCGACTCTGATCACTTGTGTTATTCAACATGATCAAATGTGAGTGTCTGTTCCGTGCATGCTTAACGTCGGAAACCGCTTTGTTCATTTTGTTTTCAATTGCATATATTATCTAATGTCCAGCACAGGAATAGGTATATTGCCCCCAACGTTCAACACTGTAAAAAAAAACGGATCAGTGTATTCAAGCTATAATGAATTCCGCGACGCAAACGTCATTAGTTTAATCTTGCACCATACCTAAGAACGTTTCAAACACGAATTTTCTTAGTCCCTTCATCCCCAGTTCGGCAACGGTTAGACTCTGAGACATTTTCGATGCTTCGATGATAGGTTATTTTCTAGTCATCATACTGAGTTGTCCAGCTTAACGCAAATTACAGCGCTGAGTCTCTATGAATAGAGCGGCGGGGTGGCATACGAAACACTTGCGTGTACCCACTAAATCGATAAGTGGTCGAGGATGTTCGATTTGCTATCCTAGGAGACCCATTTCCCGACAGTCTTTTTACTCACATGATTTCCCGTACCCACTTGCGCTAGTGGACATCTTGTGTTCAAATTGGTTAGGTTTCACAACCATACTGTATGACAGTACACATGGATGAAGAGTAGATTCGCTCGTCCGTCACAGGTTGCGTAGGATGATGTGATTGCCATCTGCTTCACTCACACTTCCATTGATACGTCCAACAATGCTCAGGTAGACGAATCTAGTCACTAATGCTAACATGTTACAATCAGGACTGACCCCACGCACAGACTCTGCAACCTCGGACTAATAAACTTTCCTTTTGAGTTACAAAGCATGCTCCATGTGTGAATGTAATCCTGCCTTCTTCCTGCGTAACCTTGGTGTTATCACTTATGGTTTTGTGGTGGTCACTTGGAAGACGGATCTTTCCATTTTTTCTGTGCCCTCGTGAACTTTCTACCTTCGTGTTTACACATTCGTGTTCGCAGAAACGAGTTTGCGGTTTTCGGTGATATTTGATTCAGACTTTTACCCCACCTGTCGCAATTCAGGTAAAGTCGGGATCGATACACCCTCGTCAGCTGTTTAGAAACGATACTTCTTCTGTATCATGAGATCAACTTTTCCCTTTGACATGCTCCACATGATTTTGATTTCCCTGAAGTTTTTGTAACTTGTTTCAACATATGCTTGGCTGTTGTCAGCGTTAGTCAACTGGGAGCTTTGGGTCATGTTCATCTTCAGGGCTAGTAACCTGGTGTTCCACCTAGCCTCTACTCATGTGTTGTGGAGGAGGGGTGGATTATCTGACCCGGTGGTATGAGTGTTTTTCTGTCTCGCTGAGCCACATGTGAACTAATGACGATTAGTGGCTTCTGAAAGTTATCTTTCGAATGCCGCCTTGCCACCACATGTCACATTTCTGTTTGTTTGTGGCTGACTGTTGCTTACAACACCTTGACCCTAACTGTTTGGAGTTTGTTCTTCTTTTTTTCTAATGATTTTTTTTTGTTTATCCATTTATCTATTCATTCCGCTTTGTGTTCTACGTAAACTGAACGTCCCCGACCTATACTGCTACCTTGACGTGGTGGTCGGGCTTGTGTACTGTTTTGATCCGGCGGGCTATGCTGACTAGGACTCCGGTCCTTCCAGGTGCAACCTTGTCAGACAGGCCAAAGGGGAGCAGTC